>CANUEY010520534.1:0-117783 GCA_948099555.1 Croton setiger
CAACTCTCTCAACATAGATATATTCATTTTATTACTAGACCCCAAAAAAATATATAAAATAATATCTATATATATATATATATATATATATATATATATATATATATATATATATATATATATAGGAATATAATTATACAATAATAACTATTAATTATCAATGATGAATATATATAAAGGGCAAAAAAAAATTGATGAAGGCAAGTGGCCGAAGACAATGACTGATAGTGATGCACACACACACTAATAAGCACATCATTCCAAAAGGCATGGACCAAGAAGATTTTCCAAATGACCTCCATTTCTACACTTGTGGCCCAACCAACTATAATTAAACACGTCATTCTCACGTATTTATTTATGTTTGATTAAGAAAGGACAATTTGATTTTTGAGTGTTAATTGTTAAATTAAGAGAAATATTGTATACAAACGAATTGAATTAAGATGCTATCCCCACAACAATGCTCAAACCATATATTTAATTCAGTTTCTAAAATAGGAGAGTGGAACCAAAAGAAAAAAAAAAAAAAAGTAAAGTTGAGGCTGTAAAGCACAAATACTATCAAATTCCAACTTGGCTCCTCTAACTTTCAAGCTAATGTCTAATCTCTAAGAAACTTTTATCAACCCAAGATCCAAATAGCTCATGTACCAAAGTGGCTTAGCTTTAATCGAGCCAAGATGCAAATAATTCATGAGTGGCTCCTACCCTAATCAATTATAGGTCAAACATCCGAAAAGGATTTGGAACAGAACAGCTATATGGGTCAAACTGCATGTAAAATCTTCAGATGAAAATGGTAAAGGGAAGTAAAGAAAGATGTTACACTAACACTGTTTAGGTGTTTCTCAAAACAAATGTCTAAGACGGGTTATAATATAATTATTTCAAATGTCAGATATGAATAATAATTGAACAAAAAGAACAATGCACTACTACTACAACCCTAATACACTACTATTAATAAGCTTAACAATATTACATCTAATATTTCTCAGGGTTGTCTCATTCTGTGGTGTTGAAAAAGGAAAAATGTTCTAAACCTTTTTTTTTTTTTCACAATGAAGAAAAAGATGCAGGAGCTCCAAAAACATCATACTCCTTCACTTTTTAATTCCAAGAGCCCATGCAAAAGGGTACAACTTTCGTCTGCCACTCTGCAAGAGACAGAAATAATAAGCTACTCGATTTAATCGAAGATCTTGCAATGAGCAAGTTACAGCTAAATGCTTAACCAAACAAGCAAGCTTTCTGCTTACTATTTACAAATGTGCCCTAACATGGAATCCTTCCAACTGGATTTTAGGAAGGTAGAGGATAAGATATCAGGAAATGATAACTCTAAATATTGTGTAATCAATAAACCCCAAACTTTGATATTCTCCTAAAACAGCGGCGGCGGAAAGCGGCAGGCAATGCAGGAAACCAGGAAGAATAGAAGAAACCATCTTATACGTGTTTTGTAGATAGATTTATAGATGAGAATCCAAACCAGCAAAACTCTAGTTCTGTAATTTTGAAAAATAATCAAACCTTTTCACCCAGCGGAGGATATATTTTAAGAATATGAGTAGTCCATGAAAACAAGTAATGGAATTATGAGAATGCACCACAGATAACATTTAATGTAAAGCAATAATAATCAGACATACCGTGAAAAAATGCCAAAAGAGAAAGAAACAGTAAACTTGTGGCTCTCTACTTGTCTGGATGCCCTCTTTTAGCCTTTCGACGAGAGTGGCTGGTATGAGCATTTCGAGCTGGTTTCTTAGCCTTTTTGCTGCAAATCAGGTTACAACAAATCGCATCATAAAGGAATTAGCTAAAAATCCAACAAAGTCCAAAAAATACAGATAAAAAACACAAATTCATCATCACTAAATTGAACATAATTAGTTAATGAGAAACTGACCAGCAAATGACTGAACAGATTCTTGATAAAATGATGACAGGTAAAGCCAACAAAGCAGATGCCTATAACATTAAAAGATAAATAAGTTGGTTTGTTGTTCTATCTATCAAGTAAAAAAAATACAGATGATCCAAAAATAAATAATCCCTTACCGTAAACCAGATGAATTCCTTAGTAGCAAGAGGCCTTGTCAGCTCATGCTTATGCAGCTTTTCTTGTACAGATCCTTGTACCTTTGAGGAAATACAGGAAAATGATGAGAAGTATGAGATACACCTGAACTTGTATTTTAGCCAAATATTATCTGAACAAAATTGAAAAAACCAGCAACTCATATCAAGTAAAACACAAAGAAACAACTTGTCATAATGGGCCATTGCACACACAACAATGATAAATAAACATCATCACTAATACCTGCTGGTGGTATGTGGTTGCAGACTCCAAAAATTTCCCATAAGCATGAACAGCCTGCTTTGTATAGGGCTTCAAAGCCACCCTAACTTTATCAACATGGGGCTTTGTCACAGTTACAACCTGATCAATATACGGCTTGCTGAACTTCTTAGTTTCCTGAGATAAATTTAATCATTTCAGATGAAGCCTCAAGGAGAAATAATATAAAATTCTACACAACATAATATACACCTGATAGTAAGGATCAACAACTTCTTGTACTTTGCTGACGTGTGGAGTTATTGTAGCCTTTGAGACTTCATAAACTTCAATTGTTTTGGCAGTCAATGATTGCACATGTGGCTCAACGCGAGTTGTTATCAGGAACCATTGCTCCTTTGCAGCTGGGATCCATTTCTACAAGCAAAAGTTTCAAAAACAATTAAAGGACAAGACTTGAGAGAAAAAAAAACTAATACAACAGAAAGCAAATAGCTCAGAACTCTGATTCTGATTTTACATTTTCTTTTTCTCAAAGCCAAATTTCTATCACACCTAGCAAGAACCAAAAAATCATGCCTTAATACAACCAGTCCATTGAAAAACAGAAGAATAATTGATTGCATCCACCATATGTGATGCCTACCCTTTCATGTTAAGCAACAAAAAAACATTGAATAGAATTGGAAAATAAGTAAAGAGAGCTTACAGTTTTAACTGTTTCCAAGTGAGGCTTGGCCCACTGTTCAGCATCAGCTTTTTTCTCCAGGGCCTAAGACAAATTTCACCACTTTCAAATACTATATAATAGTTTATTCTGATAAAGACCACTACACTTGAGACCTAGCAACATTAAAAGGAAAAATTTGAGTTGCAACCAGAACATAATGTACCTTTTGTACCACCATTTCGATAGCTGGCTTTCCATGCTCTTTCCAGTGTGTCTGAACCAAAGACTGAAAAAAGTTCAATAGCACAATGCCAGATAAGTATTTTGATGGTGCAAATAACAGATCCCATCAATTTTTCCTATTTTAATATTGTTACTATTCTGGGTTGGGTGTAGCAACCAGAATTTTTAAGCCCCGTTGACTCCTGCGCTATGAAGAGGCCACTTGACAATTAAACTACAACACTGACATTCCATGAATTACCTGGAAATGATTAAATTGTACAGCAAGCCATGGTGGAAGCCATGCTCCATGAACCTAAGCATATATCATATACATATGATTAGCCTTGATGCCAAATTCTTGTCTGCATTTTATCATATAATATGTACAAACCAATCTCATTCATGCATAAGAGATAATCTATTGATAAGGTAGTGGCAATCTGGACATGCAATGCAATCATACATAATGAAGCAATTGAATGACATGAAAAGCTTAAACCTACAAAAATGAATACTTAGTGCAACACTACCAATAAGCCACCTTATGTGCAAGCTTATGGCATCTACAGATCATTATTCCAGCAATTTCCATTGGCAGTCCCATGTAAATAATAACTATATTTGAGAAATCAATGAAAGCCTCGTTTTTGCCATGCTAAACTGATACCCAGTCCCACAAATTGGCCCAAAAAACACATTTGCCATTGCCAACAACATAATCTCTTCTAGTTAGTGGAGGATGTTATCTACAACAGAAAGGTGTACAACATAAAAACCTTAAAATGACATGTAGTCTCTATTTTCCCAGCTTTGCAACAGAAAAGAACAAGAAATTCTTAAATATCAAAGATCAATCTTCAACTGAAAAAAGATACAAAAGAATTAACACTACTTAACAATGAAGGATTTACTGAGCGTCATAATGAACTACACTGCTTTTGCTTATTACCTCCATTAACTCTTTAGTTTTTGAAGTAGCATCGAACTTTGCCTTCATCAATTCTTCCTAAAAGAATAATTAAGATCAACTGTAAGTACAAATACTCATTAAGAACTAAATGTATCAAAAAGCTAATAAGTAGCATTTACCTCAGCAACTTTAAGAGCACGTTCAGTCTTGCGAAATTTGCTCTTCTGTTCATCATTAATCTTTTGAAGCTGTGAAATGAATGCACTTATAAGTGACTGCATAACACCACAGTTTGGAAAACTACAGCAATGCACAAAATTCCAAAGACTCTAGAGAAGGCATGTAAGTATATTGAATCAAGCTGTAGAGATAACTTACACTCTCTAGTTTTGAGTTCAATTCAGCAATCTTCTTTTCAGCATCACCGGCTCGTGCTTCCAGAGCATCTTTCTGCCTTTGTTGTGTTTCTAACTCCTTCTTAAGTTTGTCAACCTGCAGGAAGAGAAAGTGTTCACAACTATTGAATAGTTTCTTGCAAAAAAAAAAAAAAAAAAAAAGGTAATTTTGTATATTGAGAATTATTTCAACCTTCTTCTCCAGTTCCTCAGCCCGAGCAAGCGCCTTCTGCACCTGCTCAGCAGAGTCTAACTTCCCCTTTTTCTATTTAACAACAGAATTGTTAGTCCATATAACCATGTAAGTGTATCTGATCTTCATAGTTAAGCCTAATGATATCACTGCTTTACACATGTGCATGCAATAATAATAATAATAATAATAGTAATAATAATAATAATAATAATAACAACAAAAACATAGAATGCTACCTGAAGAGAAGATATTTCGCTCTGCAAGGACACAAGGCTATCCGACTTGTCTTGAATGATTTTCTCATTTTGTGCTATTACATCATCTTTGCTCTTAACTTCTCTAGTTTTCTCATCAATGTGAGACTCTTCACGTTCCAATAATCAATGCAGACAAATATAGAATGCACAGATATATAGTTAGCAGCTTCCTTAAATAAGAAATTTTATATGTCAAGAAAGTAAAAGTAAAGATTTGACTAGCATCCTCAACATCGCAGTTACAATCTCAGTTTTCCATTTCTAGTCCTAACTTACTCAATACATCGTACCTCTTCCAACTAACAGAAAAATAGAAACACAAAGACAGAAGAAAAATTGGAATAATTCTATAAGGAATAAACAATTCTAACTAAATGCAAAATTCGGAAGAAAAACATTCAAAGATAGATTCTACTGAAAAACCTTCAATATTAAACAAGATTAGAATCTAATCAGATATCTACTAGGAAATTGCTCGAAAGCAATTATACGAAGCTAAGAACCAGCATTAGCATTAAAAATTCAAGACCAGACATTCAAACTTCCAATTCGTTGCCTCGTTGACGAAGAAAGCCATTTAGATCAAAGATGATTCAATTCAAAGAACAAAAAAGTAAAGAAACAAGAAGAGAGAAGCAAAAGTGGAGTTATGAGAAGCAAACGAACCAAGAGCTTGGATCTTAGAGTTGAGTTGGTCTATTTGGATCTTGAAAGCAGAGGAATCAACAGCGTCTGATCCAATGGCTTCATTATCGGTCTCAATTGAAACATCTGCTCCAACGGCGGAGAAAATTAGGGCAAGAAAAAGCGATGTAACCACCAGCTTTAAGACGGCCATGAAACCGAATTCCAAAGAAGAGGAAGAAAATATATGTATAACTATATATAAATCCGATTGAATCGAAGTAGAAGATGGTGTTGCTGTACAACAACCTACAAACGTGTTATAAAATATCAACAAGATTCAAAACGTGAAGAGGCCGGATATTATTTAATCAGGTTTATGGAGTAAAATTTTGGTACGAAATGGAGGCTACTAAGAAACCGACACGTGTCGGTTTTATACATTAACTTAATCGGATGATGATGGACAGGTAGCTGTTATGGTTAACCAGGGACGGTAGGTGGGACTGTTGAATGAAGGTGAATCAACCGGAATAACATAAATTGTGTTCTTTTTTTTTTTTCTTCTCCAATTAAAACAGGTTTCTTCCTTCACTAAGAAATTTATAAAATATTTTTAGTCTTAATTAGCAATTGCATTTTAAAAAAAAAAAAAAAAAATTAATTAGGAAAGACAAGCAGGTTCATATAGACGTGGCCATGGATCCGTTCGCCCAGGCCGGCCCGTCTGAACCGGCCCGTCGAGAAACCGTAACCGCCGGCTGGTTCAGGTTCAATAAATTTTGGAACCGAAACCGTGAACTGAACTTCAACCGCCGGTTCCGTCTCTCAAATCGTCGATTGATGGCGGGCCGGTTCCAGTTCCACCCCTTGAACCGTGGTCCGACGGACCGATGATCGAAACCGGCCCAGCCTGGTCTGTGGCCACCTCTAGGTTCATAAATAAAAAAGGACCTTAAAATCATAAAATTAAAATGGACTATTTTAATCTTATATATATATATATATATATATATATATATATATATATATAAAGTTTGATAACGACCAAAAATATAATGCCATTTGTGCTTTTTAAGAGTCAACATATTCTTTTATTATTGGTTTAGTCATTTGTGTTAACCAAAAGCAGTTGGATGTATATATTTGAACTTATTTTAAATTCAACCGTTTTAGATTTAGGTCTCATTTAAAATGGCTTAGGAACCTATCTTATTTCTATTTGTATCGAGGTGCAAATTGAGTCATTTTCATTTGCCCTAAGCAAAAAATTAAGTACAATTAGAAGCTTTCCAAACCATTTGTATGTGGATTAACAACCAACAGAAGTATGGGTGAACCGTGAATATACAGTTTATAGTTTATGAATCTCTTGATCAAGGAACTAAATGATGGTCGCATGGTTCATGAACTAACAGTTTTGAGTTAATTTACAGTTCAACAAAAATTTGGTTTAAAGATGGGTTTGGCCGTTCGGTTCCTCGATTCTAAAACTATTATGATCAGTTCATGATTCATAAAATTTTTAAATTGATCGTGGTCACTCAATCCTTAAGTTTCGTAATTTATTCGCGATTCAATTCATGGATCGAGGAGGCATCATCATTGTCCCTTACCACATTCAAAAGAGAGGACAAAGAAAAACCTATGAATTGGGTTTTCAATAAAGTTAGTTTTGCTTTGTTTAGTTGAAAGAAGGATTGAAATTATATGAAAATATGCTTCTTTTTTAGCTATATATCTATATATATATATATATATATATATGGAAAATATTAGTATCTAATTTTGTATTGCTATTAAAGCGTTGACGTTAACAAAATTAGGCGTTATTAGTTGGAAATATTGCAATAGTTTTAGGTATTTTATGGCCTTTCATAATGGATATAGAATAAAGTTTAAATTTGATCATATTTGATATAAGTCAATATTAAATCAGAGTATATTAATTTGTTTATAAGTTGATTTTTCATACCTATTAATATATAAATTAAATTTTACATATCAATTACTATATAAGTTTTATTTTTATCAAACAAACAATATATAAAATTAATTTTTATATATCTATTAGTATATAAACTCGACTTTCATTTAACTAACATAATATATATATTTTTTATATATGTTTATATACTTAAGTTGATTTTTATATATTGGTCACTTTAAAAAATCATTATTTATATATTAATTAATATATAAATATCAATTTCTTATTGATTGTTTGTCTATATACTATTTATGGTGATTTATATACTTTATATACTTTTCATTTTATAACACTAATATTTATTTACTGATTAGTATATAAATATCAATTTTTACATACTGATTATTTGTTTATATACTGATTATATATTTATTATTTGTTTACATGCTGATTTATATATTATTGTTCCGATTAATAATTAAATTTAAATACTTAAATAATAAATAATTTAATATATGTTTATATATTTATAATTATTTATATAGTGATTAGTATATAAAATTATTATTTATATAGTAATCAATTTATAAATATCAATTTTTATACACTAATTTATATATATTTATATATACTCATAGTTATATAAAATCAATATTCTCATTAAAAATTAAATTTAAACACCGATAATAAATGTTTTTACATTTTAATCCATAAAAGATTTAATTGAAAAAATTAAGAAATTTTAGGGGCAAATGTAAATTTGCACAAGGGTTCATCTTCTTTCTCTCGTTCATGTTTAACATTGTCGGCCGCAGCACTAATACATATGATTTTCTCGCTGAAACTCGACGAAAACCGGCTGAAATCATGCCGGTAACAAGATTTTCGTCGAAAATCGCTTGAATAATCTTCGGCAATGGCGATTCAGATCTTCTATCAAGGTTTTGGATGGCTTCAGATGAACGAATGCCGATTTGAGAGTACTAGATGACTCATTGACCCGAAAGTTTTCGTCCGGTATCCTTAGACACCGCTCGGATACATTTGGCGAAGGAGGCAGCTGCAGAGCTGGAGATTTAATAATCTTCTCCGGCATATTATGTTTTCTGCAACGCAATTTTGCATTTCGAAATTCTACTGGTATTAGATTTTTGTTTGTTGTGTGCTTACTGCTGAATGATCAAAACTCTCTCCATTTGCGAATTAATTTGCAAAGGAAAGCATTTTCATGACCCAGTTTGCAGGGTGCATTATATATATTCTAAAACAACAATTCTAGTATAATATAATACCATAAGAAGCAAAGTCTACATCCAAAATATTCATAACTACAAATTTAAGTAGATTTTCCAATAGCTAAGCTCTCAATAAGAAGGCGGCCAGTAATTATCTAAATCCATGCAATGTTCGACGCCCATAAATCTGTTACTCGAAGAATTTCCACCACTGTTCATATCAGAAGCAAAGGGATGGTCCGCAGCAAAAGAAGGACCTGTAGTGACAATAGAAGGGTTAATATCTTGTTGGTTGATGACCGGCGGTTGCATTGGCCTATAAGCAGAACCACCTCCGAGATTCAAATTCAAACCGGAGATAGTAAAAGACGGTCCTGGCACAGCTCCGAACGGCGGGTAGTTGTTGATTTGGGATTGAAATGGTAAGCTTAAACTAGGTGTAGAATCAGGCCTGAAGGCTCTTGTTAGTTCTGACAACTCAGCTTGACTCATATAATTTCTTCCAACTTGGAACTGATGAAAGTTGTCTGAAGCTGCTTGCTGCATTAATACATTTACATTACTTCCCATTTCCAGGTTGTAAGGATTCACTATTCCTCTTGTTTGGTTAGATGGGTATTTTTTAGCTCCTGCACTTTTCTGAAACACCCGGCAAACCACCCATTCATCCTGTCATTTTTTACCCAAATGATTAAAAGTTCACAACCAACTAGATTCATACTGCGGTAAAGTAGCTCATGTCATACTTCCAGTAATATATAAAGATGTTATGAGGTAATAAAAAGAGGGTACCTTGGCACTTCTAAATGCAGATTTGGAGTGAATACGATATTCATGCATAACCCAGTTAGTTTTCTCTCCTCGAGGAGCTCTTCCTCTGTAAAAAACCAAAGTCTTCTTCATTCCAACTAATTCAGAACTTACACTATTGAAAATCTCCTTGTCTTTGCCTGTTGTCTTCCAATATCCTGTATTTGTTGCTCTATTTGTTCTTACTCCTGTTGGGTATTTCCTATCTCTAAGGCTAAAGAAATACCATTCCTTTTCTCCCATTTTTGCCTTCCCTGCATGCATGTTTATGAGATTCATTTTAATTAAGAACTAATCATATCATAAAATAATTTACTTATTTTGGTACCTGGAAGATCCCATGGCTCACACTTATTAAGATCAACATCAGCAATAGCTCTTCCTGTAAAACTAGAATCAGAGATCTTGTTTACGAGATAGTAAGTGATTAGTTCCTCGTCCGTCGGATGAAACCGAAACCCAGGTGGCAAATTCTCCTCCTTTCCATCTCCTTCCATAATTATTTGTTTATCCTTATTACTGTTCTTCCCTTTTTCATCCGTAAGCTTCTGTGCTACAAATAGAAGGCATTAGTCTATATTTTTTAATCCTAAATAGTATCATCAAACAATAATATTACCCTAGCTAGAGGGAAGAGAAGAAAATAAACATGTAAATGTAAATTGAAGTTATAAGTTAGATTTTGGTGAAGTAAAGGAGCTTACTTGCATGGCAAAGATTAGGTTTTCGATAAAAATAGTGACCCTTATGCACAAGAAATCTGGGATTTTGAGCTTCTGCTGCTATGAAGGAAGGAAAAAATATGAAGATTAGTGTGTGTATCTGAAGATCTAACCTACTCTACATCTTCTCTAACAAGGGACAATTTTATTATATTATAATGGACATGGATAGTCTTGGAAGAAATCCTCCATTTCTTTAGGATATCCATCCTTCTTTCTTGCTGCTTCTACTTCATTTATTATTCATGCAATATTATTCTGTAATGACCTTTTTGCCCCTTCTTCTTCTTCTTCTCCACCACCTAGGGTATGGTAGAAATGTCATTTGGATAGTTGCTATTAGTAAATTAACAAAAAATTGTCGTCTAGGGTTTTCCTTTTCTTGTTTTTTACTAACATTCTTTGTCGTCTGAAATGCATTTCTGTAGAGTTTAATCTTTGTACTTAATGGCCTCCATAATTAAGATTAACCAAATTACACAGTTAATTCACTAATTAATATCACTTTTTATTTTTCATCATCATCAAAGAAGAGTTAATAAAAGCTAGCATCCATAAATTCTTTGCATATTTCTGATAAATCTATGAATGGACATCATCATCGTATATACAAATATAACTTGAAAAGATTGCATTTCATGGGAATAAAGCTAAAATTAGAAGTTCAATAACTAATTATGTCTTTATAATTAAGCGCACTTTACGTGTAATTATGTCTGTGTAATTAACTCCTCAAGGTTAATTATGATTTAATATGTGTTTAATTATTGAATTAGGTTTAGAGAGTGATACACATCTATCATTACCATCTTTTATTTTTTCTTATCAAACACTTCACCTTTATAATTTCATTACACGTTCCTGAAAAAAACAAACATTTATTTTTTTATAGTTTTTTCTTTGTCCCTCCTTAAGATCATGAAGAAAATTCGTGATGAAAATTGACATTTTTCCTTTTCTTTTATAAAACCCGTATCGAATAGAACATGCGGAACTAAATTTTTGTCGTGTAAAACCTAATTTATTTAGATCGGGAAAATCTTATGCTTTTATGAAACCATGTGCTATGACTTGAATCCGTAGTTAATCCTATTTCCGATAGGAGCAGTTGACAATTGAATCCAATGTTTCCCATTATTTTCGTATCTGTAATAGTACGAAAAGAAGTCTCGACTCCAAGTTGTTCAAGAATAGTGGCGTTGAGTTTCTCAACCTTTTTGCCTTAGGATTAATCAGTTCTCTTTCTCGATAGGGCAAGGGGAGGGATATAACTAAGTGGTAGACTTAGTTACTCTTCATTAATGGTTTAATTTTGTTAATAACATGATTATACATCAAAATTTTATAATATTACTCCTTTTATTCACACCTACTTTTTCATTTTTTGATGCACACGAATACAATTGAGTTTACGAATTTTAAGGTATATTCATTAATATTTTTCATCTTTACCCTTATAATTAATGAAAAAAAAGTATTAAAAATACAAATAGTAAGAATAATATAGTCAAATACCCAATAGTTTACTATTATTTTTATTTGAAAATTGATTGTTAAAAAAAAGAAGAAAATACACTTATTGTAAACCATATTACATATTGTAAACCATTTTGTTATTATTAAATTGTAAACCATATTACATATTCACCCTATAAATACAGAAAGATAAGTTAGACCGTTTAATCACTTCAAAACTATAGAATAAAAAATACATGTTTTATATTTGATTCGAACGAATCAAAATCGATAATTGTTTTGCAATGACTAATTAGTTGAAAAGCAATTATCAAGAAGAGTTTCCAGAAAGAATAGAAGGAACCCTAAGGCATATATAGTTTCAGATTCATGGCTGGCATGCTACTTGTAAAGCACTTCATCAAAATATAATAAATGGACCGGTGTTTAATCTCATCTTTACGTCTTCTTAATTAGTTTTTTTTTTCTCTAAACTACAATGATTAAATAAGGAAATGTAATTAATTTGTATGTTTGTTGTTTGAGGGAGGTATCAAGAAAAGGATAAAATTAAGGAAAAGGTAGAGATTAGTGAGATAATTTTGGTTTTGTTTGGAAAGAGGGTGCAAAATATTCAAAAAGGTAGTTGAATGTGTCAATATAGATAGGCAGACAGTTTCTTAATTAGACATTGGTAATTACTGATTAATTACTAATTTAAATAAGTTACTGGGTACATAAGCAAGTAGTTAGCGTATATTTGTTGGATTTCTTGTTGAAACCTTTATTTTAAGTGTGTAATCTTTGTTGTTTAAAACTTAAAAGACACTGTATATTTCTATATATACATGACGGGTATGATCATAATTTGTAGTATAATGTTAGGTTAGAAGAAGAAGAAGACTTCTTCAAACAATATTTAGTACGAGGAATTATGTCTTCAGCGACACTTGCATTGTTTATGGCAATCACAATAATATAGAATTTGAAGACTTTTTCATTAACTAATTCCTAATATCAAATTATGGATGCAAATCATAATTAAACTCAATAATCACTTCTAATGCTTTTCAAAAACCAACTTCACAGACTGAAGTTTCCAAAATTCACTCTTTCAAATTTGAATGAAGTTTCCAAGAGCAGCAGACAGGTTTCTGATTTATGGCATTTTTTTTTAGATCAATTCACATAAGTATTACCAAAATATGAGTACTACAGAGGAACTCCAGACCAGATAAACACTCAAGAACCTTTAGGCATTAGTATAACCTCCCCCAGTTAGGAATTCATATCCTGGTCCAAAACTTGAAGATCCACACACTCCTAAATGTGACGCAAATGAAGATGAAGAGTAGCTGGTCTTGGCAACTCGTGAGAACAAACTAAATCAAGCTTCGGTTCTTTCAGCTTGCTAATAAAATCCTGCATACAAAACGCTGTTCTTTTTTTTTTTTTCAATAAGAACACAAAACGCTGTGTTAAAATGCTGTCATATGCACAACTAAACTAGTAGCCCTCTCTCTACGTGAGGTAAAAAATAAAAGTTTTCAGACAACTTAATCATCCAAGGTTAAATTATTACCCATAATGAATGAACCTAAGGTGAGGTCAGATATGCAGAAGATAAAGTAACCAAATTTGTCAAGATATTAGCTTTATGATATTTAGTCTTCCTATTTATGGGAAAAGAAAAAAAATAATAACGAAGTTCTTATTAGGGAGTAGGCAGGGAGTTAAGATTTGCAAAAACAAATACTGTCAATGAACAAACAAAAGGTCCTAAAATATACACCCCCAAGCAAACATGGAGTGCAACAATGTAAAACAATAAAAAAGCTATCTAATTATTAACGACAAATTACCTGAATAAGCTGCTGAGTTATTTAAAACTGAGGAGTGATGCCCTTCATTTCCACAGTAACTTCATTGGGTAAACCTCTACTCTCCTGTATTGTAAGGATTGCTCCATCAGTATGACAAATGAGTCTGGTCATTTCTGATATCAGCAGAGCATTCCAGAAAAACTGTTGCACTGCACTGTAGTGCACCAAGAATTAATTCATGATTCTAACAGTCTCAAAAATCTCATACCAAGAACTTCCAAAATTAAACTCCCAGTTTTCTCAAACAAGGGAATGACAACTATGATCAACCAAGAACTTCGTTAAGTGTCAAACCACTGCTTCTAATGCTTATGAAACCTTTAGCATCTGAAGTAGCATAAGAAGCGTACCTTCTGCTAAAATACACACAACTGCAGTGGTTTCCTGAATTGATTTAATTCCCTGTTTCCAATTAAGTTGATAGCCTGTGACAATGCGACCAGTAACCGAACAGAGCAAAATGCACAACAGCTGAATTCGTGCAGTCACCCTCACCCGTGGATAGACTGCTAACGCATTTGAACACTCTCAGCACAGCATCCATGGCAGGAGATAATGTCGCTTCTGACTCTTATTTTGCTGATATCAAAACCTAAGAGCAAATAAAACCCATCATGGAAGGCAACAGAGAGTGAAATTGCAGCTCAATACAAAATAATAATAATACAATGTACATCAATTTTTACTTGCACAGTTAAACTAAGGAAAGCCAACAAAAGGATAATAAAGGTGACAACACAGCATGATAAGACTTTAGCCATAGCCAACCACAAAAACATTTTATTAAACAACAAAGAGGACAAAAGGTTCAACTCAAGTTCTAGGGGACGCAATCAAACATTAGACACGAGTAATGATAAACAAGCATACAAGACATCAGCTTAGTATCATACAATAATGGGGTTAAAAGACATCAGCTTCAACAAGTTAACTAATTCAAAGCTATTCAATGGGGGAAAATTCCCTTGCTTAGTGCAAGCAGAGCTGCGTTAAAGGTCTCAAATTGGGAAACGACAAGAACGAATGACTAGGTTTTGCCTATTATCAACCAAAAAACTGAAAACTCACCAGCCCCAATGAGGCATACACAGACCTAATAGAACTATTCGATAAAAAGCAAAGCTAGAAAATAGGCTTGTCAAAGTAATTCATGACATGTGAACACACACGCGACTAACACAAGAATTAACTGGACTAGGATTGAAGCTAAATGGATTAACGACATGAATAACACGACACAACCCACTTTTCACGGTATTAAATGGGTTGTGCTGGAGGTTGACAGGATTAACCAAGTTGTACATTAGAGTTGAATGCATCACACCAATACCAAAGTAGCTTGCAATAGCAGCTCAAGTCAAGTTCAGATGAAGCATTGTGGATATCAATCAAGTAGAGAAATTACAACAAACAAGTATTAACTCAGGTAGGATCCAGTAGATAATGACCAGCACACCTAACAATTGAGGGATGGAACACTCAACAGCAAGCCAAAGAAGTAAGAACAACCAACTCAGAATGCACTGCATTGGCTATAAAAAAAATCCATGTTGGAAGAAAATAAGTTGTAATATTAAGGCTCTGGAGCGAGCTGCATAATATGGAAAAACTGGAAAATTGATCATGTTTGCAGGCTTAAGTAGGCAACCTTTCAGTTGTGTTTAAACCTGAACAAAATTATTCCAGTGAATATAGCTGTATCACAAAGCATTGGAAGGATATTTACCTCTACAAAATCATATGAAAAAAGCTCTCATCAATGGCCATCATCAGCATATTTTCAGAACTACAAGGTCTTTGACCAGTAAGCTAGATATGCTCTAGCATTCAAACACCATTCCTCTTTGCAGCATAATTATGTGTCAGTGACGGAATTTCTACTCCTTGTAATCCACTTTTTATAGAGATCAAATGCCATATCAGTCTCCCTCATGGTGCAATATTTCTTGATAAGTATCTGAAATGGAACATGATCAACTGTAAGCCCAGATTTCTGTAACATGAGAAAAAGTTCCTCTGCTGCCTCCATATTACCCCTAATACAATGACCTCTAATAAGCTCAGTGTAAGTAATTAGATCTGGTTGACATTCCCTTCTCAGCATCTCATTAAACAAGTGGGTTGCGGAATCAATATTCCCTGCATTGCAAGCTCCACCGATTATAATATTATAAGTAACCACATCTGGAAACAGACCATGAGATTCCATCTCGCTTTTCAAAGAATAGGCAGCAACAACATTTCCGACTTCTACTTGTGCACGAATCAATGCATTGTAGGTAAACACATTTGGTAATACACCAAAAGACAACATTTGCTCTCTAATAGAAAATGCTTTATCAAGATCCCTACATTTCCCATAACTATCAATTATAAGGTTCCAAACCTGAGTGTCTGGTACTATTGACTCCTTTAACATAAGATGAAGATACTGGTTAGCCTTAAAAACTTCTCCCTTAGTACATAGGCCCTGAATCACCATTTTATATGAAATACTGTCGGGAGCAATTCCCATTCTTAACATTACATCATGGATGTAACAAGCCTCAGAAACTTTTCCCGCTCGGCAAAGACCATACATAAGAGAGTTATATGTAAAGACATCAGGTAGTATGCCCCTTTTGAGCATTTCACAGGAGTAGCTATATGCAAGTTTCAGGTCTTGAGTCAGACAAAATCCATGGATAAGTACATTGTATGAGATAACATCTACTTTCTTTTGGGACATGGCATCCCAAACACCGAGAGCCTGAGCCATATCTCCATTCTTAATACAACCGTCCATGAATATGGTTGTGGTAATTACATCTAAACTTGCCTTTTCCTTATCAGCTAATGCCTTTCGAAGAAGTTTCCTGGCATTATCCAAAAGTCCACTTTTGCAGAGCGCATGCATAAGTATGTTTAAAGTAAACCGATCAGGCATGATGCCACTATTAGCCATATTGGAGAAAATAAACAAAGCTTTATTAACATCATTTCTTAGACAATAACCCTTTATAAATGTGTTATAAGTGGCACTATTGGGAGAGGGACCTATTTCTAACATCTCCTTAAGTACCCATTCCGCCTGCTCAAAATTCCCGGTTTTGCACAATCCATTCACCAAATAATTATGTGCAAGCACATCAGGAACGAAACCTTTCTGTATCATTTCCCTCCTTAACCAAAAAGCAGCCCCCAACTTACCCACCAAACACAAATCCCTGATTATAGATGTATGTCCTACATAACTAACATCTGCAATGCATTCTGTAATGCCTTTCTTCACTGAATATATACTTTCCCTGCATAACTTAAGGCCAAAAAACAACACAATGTCATGAATACCTACCACGTACGAATCATAAAAAGCAGTAAAATAACACGAAAGTTATACACATTTTGGCACTTCTAATTAATGAAGCAGAAGCCCTAATTTAAGATATTGGTAATATACATTTAAGTATATAACACGTGAAATACACAAATGTATTCAAATAATACTTGTAATTGCAAAATTTCCAAAAGAAATGGTAAGGCTGACCTCATTGATTTCAAGCGCTCCAAACTACTCTTAAGCATTGTATCCAAAGAACTAAAAACAAATTGCGGATCACCGTCGTCATTGCCTTCCTTATTATTCGGTAAGCAATACTGAGCTTCTGGTAGATTATGGCAAGAGTAGCTAGAAACAAGGCCATCCTGCCTTTTACACATGCCGACCCTCACGAAATTAGATAATTATAAACAAACTAAAAAATAATCGTAGACGCTTCGTGGAAAATCATAAATGGATATGAAATTTGAAGAATAAAGCTCGGTTACCTTGCATTTGGATCTACAAACGGTTCCCGAGAGCAAATGTTAGCAAATATCTGAGCAACATTGAGCTTGATAGTGTCGATGGCTTTATCCAAGAATCGAAGAAGAGATATATGAGAATGTGCATATGATTCTCCAGAATAGACTAATAGCTGAAATTACAGAAAGGGAATCAATCAGAACTTAGAAATGTGTGGAATTAATAGAAACATTGTTGAAATAGTGATAAACTTACAGCCGCCATCTTCTTCAACTCCTTTCAATGTCGCAGATTAATCCATTTTCGTTCTTTATCCCGATGCCTAAAAGGAAATCTCAATCTCTGCTGCGTTTGAAGAGAATATGGATGATGATCCAAAACCTTTTTTGGAGGCCCAACACTTAGCCCGTGCTATGACCCATTTTATCCCGGGCTTAGCCCATCTTCTTCAATAGATAGATATATATCAATTTAAAAAACAAAATGGAAAGGGAAATGTTTTTAAAAATTAAAAATATTTCGCGAAGAAAAAGCGGGAAAAGTAAAGTGAAACGGCGGGAAAGGTATCCTCATAACTCATAATCACACAATCGCTTCCCGCTTACCTTCAGAGTATCTTTTTCAATTTTTAGTTTCTGATTCTAGGGTTTCAGGATGTTCTCCGCCACACAATTTGATTCTTCCTCCGCCTTCACGGGCGGCGGATTTATGTCCTCCCAGTCAACTCAGGTCACTGATACCGCTCCTTCTCCTGCCAAAGTAAGTTATCTCATCTCAACTGTTTAATGCTATGCACTGCACAGACTTTAGTACTTATCTCATCCCTCTGTTTGTATCATCCTAATCGTGTTTGGTTTCAGGGTCGCGATTCTCAGGGACTTGTTCCAGTGACAGTCAAGCAGATAAGCGAAGCTTCTCATAGTGGAGATGAAAAGTCAAATTTTGCAGTAGATGGCGTGGATGTTACTAATGTAATCATTTTCAGATATAATGCATTTTTTTTTAAATCTATTATGAAAAAAAAAAAAATTCACCCTATTTTCTCTTATTGATCTAGGTTACGGTGGTTGGGCTGGTGTTTGACAAAGCTGCTAGGAACACTGATGTTGGTTTCACTCTGGATGATGGGACAGGCAGAATTGGATGTAGAAGATGGTAATATTTGCTCTCTAATTCAATCTGTTAAAAATGAATTATGGTCAAAGATATTTTTATGTCCTAATTTGTTTTAGCAATGTTCCATGTTTAGCATCACATGTGTGTTTTTTGTTTACTAAATAATAAATTTATACTGCTGCTAATAGAATTCAAATTTTGTTTACTGTTGAATTGCATTATATGTTGAAACATAGCTGTAATATGTTTGTTCTTGGAACAGGCTGAATGAGAATTTGGACACCACAGAAATGGAAGCAATACAGTGAGTTTTTAGTACTGTACGCTTAGTGAATTGTGTGTGATAAGTACTAAGTTGCATTCTTTACATATTACATGGTCTTTAACACTGAGGTGTATTTTTGTTTTCATATTCTGGTTTGCAACAGAGATGGAATGTATGTTCGTGTTAATGGACACTTGAAAAGCTTCCAAAGCGCTAGGCAGTTAGTTGCATTCTCTGTGAGGTATGGACATTTAAAAGTTATGCATACTAATTTGATTTTCATTGGAGAAGCACATCAGAAGCAATCCTTTTAAGCATGTCTGCATGTGCATTCTATGAGGTAGATTGCTCCTTTTTTTTTATTTGTAAATGTGATCAGCTTTCATTCCCTTGCTTTTCCTCCGCATTTATTTCAATTATATTTAGAAACATATACATGGTTGCTAAAATACTATGTTTACCATGCATTTCAGGCCCGTAACAAACTTTGACGAGGTTACTTTCCACTTCATTGATTGTATACATACCCATTTGAAGAATTCCAAATTGCAGGTAGCTACTAAATGTGTTCAACAATATTGAAAACCAATGAACTGACTGTATGTATTATTTCCAGTTGTTAACTGTTTGCATTTCTGCATTATGAAGATGCAAGGTAGTGGCTCAATTCAGTCTCAGATGGTAGAATCATCTGTGAACACTCCTGTTAAGAAAGAATCAAATGGATATCAGGCACCCAACAGTATTCAGGTAGTATGATACTCACAGAAGTTGCTTTCCCATTGCCTTTTTTGTCTTCTCTATATGCTTGGAGTGACAATCTTGTTCTCTTTTTTTTTTCCAGGTACCAAAGCAATATAGTGTTGACGGACTAAAGGACACTGATCAGTTAATCCTAGATTCCCTGCAGCAATCTTCAAGCATGTGAGTGTTTCTATGAATTTCCTTATTATCTTTGGCCAGTTAGCTTCTCCTTGTTTGAGTACCATAGTGGTTGGTTAGTTTTGCTTTGACTTCAAGAATTGTTTTGAGTAGAAGTCTGATTATTAATTTCTGACCTTCACAGAGTTATACATAGAATTCCATCGTTGTATGTTCCTATCCTCTTCGGATGGTTGACATAGAAGCAGACAACCTATAAGGCATTTAATGATTGTTTATTATCCTAATTCACCCACCCTGCTTAATTAAAAAGAAGAAATGATAAATTAAAGACACCATTGATAATTTTGCTATAATTCTTGGATCTTATTTGCCATAGCTTCATAAGCTTCATATTTCATCAAACAACAACTTTTTGTCTGTAGTCAATAAAGAGCTTTTTAAAGAGCTTATGTTTGTTTTGTAATTTTTCTTTATAATGTTTATTTATTATCCCCCTACACCCACCTTGCTTGAGAAAATAAGGGAGAACAAACAAATTAAAGAAACCATTCATAAATTTGCTATAAATTTTATTGTGTGCTATAGCTTCATATTTCTACAAACTACCTCTGATCCATGGGCTAAAAATCTTTTATTCAGAAGCTGCTTTACCTTGGTTGCATCTTATAGTTCCTTACTATCCCAATTAATTCCTAAGATATCGCTAGTTGAGCTACTAGTAACATACCATTTGGGAGCTGAACATAAGGAGTTGGCATTTGTTTGCAGGGGACAGGAAAAGGGGGTGCACATGGATGACCTTTCTAAGGAACTAAAACTTCCTGTGGAGAAAATCAAGTACTCTCTCTATCATTGTCTTCTCTCCCCTCTCTCATCCCACACTTAACTAACTAATTCCTTTTTCATATATCTCTGCTTTGTTGCACTTTGTCAGGAGTTCTATTAGGTCACTTGAGGATGAAGGTTTGATATACTCTACAATTGATGAATTTCACTATAAAGCAACCTGATGAACTTGATGAATCTTCAAGAACTATTGCATTGGATAAGGTGACAAATTACATTGTTAATTCTGATGCGGCGCAAAATGTTTAGTTTAAGCCTGTAGAGGAGAAACATTGTATATAACTGGATGTTGATTTAGTTCTGCAAGATATTTGGCGTTGTAGCCTTCTTTTTTATTAAATGATGGACAGATTAAAGTTGAACCTATGTTGTGTTCTTTATATAACTCTAAAATAGAGTTTGGACTTAAGATTCGCACTTGACTGCCTAATTTAACTTGTGGGTTTTGGGTCCTTTAGATTTTGAGTTGATTTCAAGTGGGTGTTAAGTGGATTCTCGAGTAGCTCGGTTCATTTACAGTTCTAACGATTCTATTGTTCCGAACAAACTTGAGCAAGTCTCACTCAGAAAATGTAACTACCACTAGTCCATTTCAAAAAAAGAAAAAAAAAAAGATGCTGAACCCATCTTTAATGTGCTACATGTGCTTAGTGTTTATATGATTTGCAGAGCAGGTATCAATTATATTTAGACAAGGCGACTTGAACAAGGAAGGAGCCAAGGAAGAAGTGGTCACGTCCCTCTAAAACTACAAATTATAGGTATGAAAGAAACTGAAAGCAACCTACAAACAGAATTATTCAATTTGGGTGTCTTTAATTATATGAGGGATGGATCCATCATCAATGTCACGTGATCGATTTCAACACGTGGCTTTGTAAATTTGGTTACAAAATCCAGTATCACGTGAAGATCCATCGGGCCACCTTCTTCCTCCTGTGGTGGGGATACGGATACTCGAATCAAGACCCCTGGCTGGATTTTCAAATTGTGGCTAAAATTAATCAATATGATTGGTCAATAGATTCTCACATTTTTCTCCCCCCCATTGGATCAAAACCTTTTTCCCCCAAAGTTCCTTCAGAAAGAAGCATAATTTTCTTGAAATTTTTAATTTCTACTTAATTTCTCAAATTAATCTCCTAAATAAATGTGATTCTAATCCCAACCAGCAATAATCAAATCAACAATAATCTGTTCGAGTTTGATCTAATCAACGCTCCTGATTGAATATACGAATGCGGATTGAATAAGATCCAAAACAGCGAAGCGATAGGAAGGAGGAGTTGTCCCCAAAACTTGGGCCATAGCCGAAAAGGTGATAAAATTATACCAGATTTCACATGAACAAAGGAGGACCAATTAAACAATGCCACATCATCACTCTATTTCACATGCTGACAAAAATTCCACTGTAGTGAATGTTAGAGCCCAGGACCCCGTCCGAAAACGGTGCGTATAAGGTAGGGAAACCAGTAGGTAAAGCCTTACTCGAAACGGTGCGCATTAAGGAAAACGGGTAGAAGTTGAAGACTGTACAAAAACGGTGCGTATGACAGAAAGCCGTTAAGGGTCAAAACAACACGCAGAAGAAGGCACCATGCAGATTTTTACGGCGGATTCCCGCCCAGAAATATGGGGGTAACAGCCCCATAACACAGGAAGTTCTACGTGAAGATGGAACGTGGAGGTGATCCCCCAAAAGGCGTGGCACACAAAGAGAAGGGGCGGAGGAGAAAGGAATAAAAGGGGGAGAGAGAAGAAGGAGAGGCATCGATTGGTTAGGTGCAGAAATAATTTACCTAAACAGTGAAGTTGACAAGTGAGCATCACTATTCACTCCTATCCTATATATAGCTTCTCTTTTCTACTTCAATAGTCATTCTTTCTTATTCTTCCCAATTTTACTCGAAAATAAATTAAGATTTTGGGAAACTTTTCTTGTAATCTTGAAATTATAAATTTTAATTAACACTCCATAGTTTTTCATAATAAAAATAATTAATTATATTTAACTTTTATAGTATAATTTATAAATTCAATTGTGTTTTTTCGTATAATAATTGTTCGATAAGTATAATATTATACTTGAATTATTCAATAAATTAACCATAATTTATAATTTTTTATTTATAAAGAGTGAAGATATTATTTTCAGAGCATAAGGTCAATTATGGTAACTCAGACATGAGCAAAATCTGCTCTAAAAAATGGGGTTACCAGGAAATAAACATGGCATGTATTAACATAAACACCCAATAGCCTTCATCAGCTTCCAAATTTATTATAATCTTTTTACAGCGAAAAAGGAAATTAATTGAAGACCTGATCACACGATCACTAAATATACAATAATATTAGTAGTAATTATAGTTATACTATAATAAAAAATAAAGAAACGAAAGGACATTACTGAATAATCTCCCTGACATGGAAGATATTAGGGTTCTTAACGACAATATCATACATGTAAACGGAATTGAACCTAGAAAAATCTTTAGGAAGAGAAATTAGGTCAATAGAAGATTGTTTATGAAATTGGAAAAGATCAGGATCTCCTCCGTAATACCTCTCCCAGCCCAATTCTTTCAAGAGTTGCTCGAGAGATGAATAAGAAGTAATAACTTGACCAGAAGGCAAATGCACCAGGACCTTCATTCTTCTTCCATGCGTTTCGGCTCCTGGATTCTCGACGAGACGAATGACGCCATTCTTGAACACCCAAACGCCGGACATTGTGTTAGGGTATGGTTTTGGGGAGGTAGAGAGGAAGAGGGAGGAGTATTTATAGTGGAAAAAGGGGGGAAAGATGAGAATCTAGATATAGCGGGTCCCAGAGGGTTTAAATAAAAGGGTACAGGGATGCTTATAGGGTGGGATTTAGGGCACATGTACCATACGTGGGGTTGGTATAGTATACTAACTAGGGGAGAAGAGAATCTTTGTTATTAGTTATTATAAGATAAAGAAGCTTTTTATAAAAAATAAAATATTAAAAGTCAATAGTAGAAAAGGAAAGAAAGAGGGTATTACATCACGAGCAGTTCACGTGAAGATAGTATGAGGGTATTACTTTTGGTACGATTATGACATTAATTTTGACTGAAATAACGTATAACATTAATATTAACGTATGATTAATTATGGATCGATCGGAAAATGATTGGTTTTGGAATTTAGAAGGGGCACATGAGATCACATGGGCTCAATTGGTCCACCGTATCCTCCTCCTTATATTTCTAGTCTTAATACACAGAGTTCCAAAGTGGTCCAGTTTGGGTTTTTTATTGCTCCTCTTTACACATACATACACTCACTGCTTCAACTGTTATTTAGGAGAAAGGAAAGTATGTGTTTTTTGGTGCATCTTATGCTCTTCTCTCCCTTCTTACAATACACATTTCCAAGCAACATATCTACTTTTTCTTTTTTCGACAGCTGTTTGGGTATTATTTCAACGCAAAACGCTAAAAGTTAATACGATTAATCTAATCTAATCTGTTACGAACAACAACATATATGAAGATATTATGAGTTAATTTAGTCAGTCACAAAACAAAGTCATCAATTTCTTAATCCTCTTGTTTGCAAGATATGTACTTAATTAATTACAATTAACATTTAATTAAGTAATCTTAATGGAATTATTACAGAAGAACAGCATTAATTAAAGCAGACAGCATATGTACTCTTAACTGTCTAACATATTATTTTATTTCATAAAGTAAAAGATTGAGAGAATAGTCTGAAAAATTTAAAGTTTAGTGTCTTAAGAAATCAAGCTTAATGGAGTAGAATATTGCAAAAGCTCCAATATAAATTTATAATTAAGGCTAGTTTTATTAGATTAGATTGTTAATAATACTATAATAAGATTAAGATTAAATTTAAATACCAAAAATGTATTAAGCAGAATAAATATCCTATGCAATATTCTTTATAAATTAATCTATGACTTCTATTTCATTCTTACTTTTAAAAATAATAGATAATGTCATTATCTCATTTGAAAAAGTTCCACAATACAATCGGAACAATAATCCCAACTTTAAACTAATCGATAATAAGCTCTAATAAGAATAATAATCTCAACTTTAAACTAATTGTTAAGAAGCTCTAATAAGAATAATAATCCAAACTTTAAACTAATCGATAAGAAGCTCTAATAAAAATAATAATCTCAACTTTAAACCAATCGATAAGAAGCTCTAACAAGCGAGTAAGCTCCGTGCTTGCAAAAATACTCATTCGTAAAAGACGAACATCCAACTTTGGAGTATTTACTATTAAATAATTGAAAAAATTAAGAATATAAGTAAGAATTATCCCAAGCCACATATTAAAAAATTCATCTAAAATAAAACATTATAATAAACCTAATTCATTAGGCAATTGTTAAATATTTGTTCCAAAGTAATGAATTCCGATGACACAATGTATATATTATATAAGTATGGCATCTTAAGGCAAAGATTCAATTAGCAATTAAAAGGAAAAAAAATATTATTATTGTTAAAATTTGATTCATTAAACCCATTAATTAAAGTTTTATAGGTGATTCTCAATGGAGCAAATGATTAAATGATTCTATAAGAATTTGATTCTTTTCCACTCAAAATATATAAAATTAATTAAGTTGACATTAAACAATTAGATAATTAATTTATAAAATTATTATGATCTCAATATATTATAAGTCTAAAATGTTTTATTTGCATATTTATGAATAAAAACCAAGTTATAAACTTTAAATTCATTAGACCCAATTGTTTAATTTTGGTTAGTTAATTAGTGGCAGAATAATATACTTTGTTCTAGACGTGGCCACGATTCGGAGACATGCAAACCGTAACCGGCCCGTTGAACCGGTGGTTTGACGAACTGGCGGTTCGGCGGTGGGTTAGGGATCGGCGGTTTGAAGACGGTTTGGAGTGGTTGAATCGGCGGTTCGAAGACGGTTTGGGGCGGTTCCTCCACGGTTCAAAGGTTTGTACGGGTCCGGTTCGAAATTTTTTTGAACCTGAACCGGCCCGTCCTTCGGCCGCTTCAAGTTCCGGGTTGGGCGGTTTCGGACTCACACGGGTAGGGCCGGTTCAGCCACGGGCCGGTTCAAGCGGGTCGGCCGGGCCGAACCAGACCATGGCCATGTCTACTTTGTTCTTTGTCCCTTGGGGGCATACATATGATATGTATTTAATGAATTATGACAAACCAACAGTGCCAAGATTGGTGTCGGAAAAACTACCGGAGCATAGCGAAAAAGCCAGCACGCGCCACCGTTGCTCTAATGATTCCTAGGAATGGTTTTACAAACAAAATTTATTAAAATAATGAAGCAAAACAAACATTACATATTTGTAGGAATAACAAAACCCATCCATTCATCGAAATTCAATCCTAACCTCTAATTTTTGAAATAAACAAACCCATTCCATTAGTATAAGAATGCCTCAAACCTGTAGCCACAATTCAAACAGAGGCATTAATTTGGAATCCTTCAATAATCCAAAAATGGATTCCAATGCCTCTTTTTCTTTTCTTTTTTTCCTTCTTCTTTTTAATGTCTTTTCCTCTTCTTTGGCCTTCAATATCACTAAACTCCTTTCTAATTATCCTGACTTTAAAACCTTCAATAAACTTCTTTCTGATACAGGACTTGCTCAGCAAATCAATAGCCGCCAGACAATCACCGTCCTCGCCGTCCCTAATGGACCCGCCGGTGAACTTTCAGGGAAGCCATTGGATCTGACGAAGAGGATATTAAGCCCTCATGTGATTCTCGATTATTATGATGAGGAAAAACTCAATAAGCTTCAGAATAAGAGTAGTATTCTGACCACATTGTATCAGACCACCGGTAATGCCAATAATCAACAAGGTTTCGTTAATGTCACCAAAACTTCTAAGGGAATCATGTTCGGATCCGCCGCTAAGGGTGCTCCTCTCTCGGCGTCTCTGAAAGGAGTTGTGACTACGCAGCCTTATAACATTTCGGTTCTCCGAGTCAGTGCCGTTATTCAAACTCCAGGAATTGAGACGGTGCCTTCACCTCGGGCAGGTGCTCCTAAAGAAGCACCAGCTCCTGCTCCGACACCAACAGCTGATGAAGACGATACACCTAAGGAAGCACCAGCCGAAGCACCAGAAGCTGAAGGACCCGTCAGCTCCGATGCACCAGAGTCTGATGTACCTATCAGCTCACCACCGCAGCCTGAATCAGAATCACCACAATCTGACGGTGAAACACCGGCAGAGGCACCTGATCAAAACTCCAGTTCATCACGCACCCTTGTGGGTGGTGCTGTAGTAGCTATAATGGCCTTCATCATGGCTCTCTAAGCTTAATTGAGCAAGACAATTCAAAAGAACGAGGAAAAAAAAAGTAAATGTAGCTTTTCTATATTTAATACTAATATAATGGATTATTACCCTCTGGCCTCTGCCTTTTCTTTATTAACTAGACTCAACCAGTTAGTGGCAAGCATTTTGTTGAAAATCAATTGGATTTTGTGATCAATTTTTGCCCTATTTACGGTCTGGAACATGCACCATAAATACGTGCAATGCTGATAATGGAAGAAATATTAATATGACCAAAATGATATGTCCATAAGCAGCTTAAAAGTATCACAACTAGCATCAATGTGAAATCATTAGAAATGGGTTTTTAAGTTTTAAGACAATTCCAGTTTAGAATCTTGTTAGTTCTCTCTGGTTAACTTTTAACTCCCCAAGAGACTGCTACTTCATACAAAATAAATCAAATCATTCATTTGATCTTGTCAATTATGTCTGAGATGAGTTGCTCCATATCAAGATCCTTCATCGGTTTAAATGGCCGTTTCATGTCCTGCAAATGTCCAATTCAGATGCGGATTATAGAGTGCATTAAGGATTAGTATTAAAAAAAAAAACCTTTCAGATGCTTAAGAAAATGGAAAATAGTCATAGGGAGACAAAGTGGAGATCAAATGTAAACAAACTGCATAATTATAAAAAACAAAACAGCACCCTGCTTCTTTAAAGAAAGAAATGTTTAATGATGCCTATCCAGAAATCTGATTTGGTTGATTTGTGTGTGTGCGCGCTTTTTATATCACATTCACCCCAGAATCTCCCCATAAGTAGTGATCAATCGAAGGCCAAAGGCAAACAGCATGTTATAAAAGATAACAGAGAGGAAACCCTAACAAAATCCTCATTTAGTAGCATGACAAAATTGTTACGTTTCCAACATTAATGGCACAATATAGCATAATATTATTGGTTGGGACGCATTGTGCATGATTTCAATCTCAAAAACAATATGAAGAACTATGAAAACAAAAAATAAGTTTTACCAGAAGACTGATGAAAGTATCTCCACCTTCCTCCCTTATTTCGAAACAACCCTTTCTAGGCTGTCAAAAAGAAAGGAAACATCAAATTAAATAGAGACTTCTGCAACAAAACACAAAATAATGCAACCGACTATGAGAATAATAATAAGCATACATCTCCTAAGTGGAGCATGTAGGCAAATTTCACTGGTTTAATAGGAGCAAGGAGTAATTCATAACTAGCCAAAAATGACAATTCATGAATAAGATTGAATGGTTCCTGATCCTGACACATGATCATTAACATCTTTAACCAAAGGAAACATAAACATTCAAATTAAAGAAACTTCTCAAAGGAATCACATACATAAAACTAAAAACATCAAAAGCAATGAGATGCAGCAATGAAGCTCACTTCTCTGCAGAACCACAACATTATTGAAAAGTCCATGCTACCTATAGCTTTACCAAAGCACAAACAGATTCATCTATGTTTCAACTTGCAAATGAAGCAGGTAGCATTAACAAATGTACCTTGTCAGGATTAAGCAGCACATTGACACCAGGAACTGAATTCTCCAAACTATCTTTCACCTTTGCTGCCCTAGTCTTAAAAGAGTTGCATTGTTTGCTACAACAAACAGCAAATAAATTAGATATGACAAACAGCAGAATAAGATTTTTACCTTGTAGAATAGCCAAGTTCATGTTGCTTGTAACAGAACCACGACACATACTAAAATGAATTTATCACTACAGGTAGCAGCATATTGCATATAACAAACTCTATCCCTGTATCCCATGAACCAAATGGAGCAAGTCAAATATTTCATTCATATCATTTACATCAAATGTGAGATTTTTTAGAAAATACAGATTGATTCAGTCTTGTCAACTAGCATAACAATAAACACCGTCTGATTAAAGTCTATTGTATCATAATGATCTGTTCATTAACATTACAACATGGGTTGGAAATAACCTAGTAGCAACAGGTTCCAAAATTTGTAATGTTTTTAAAGAGAACGGTGTGCTTCTACAAGCAACATCAACACAAGAACAAAAAACGACCTCACTTTTCTCTACAAAAGAAAAGGAAAAAGAACTCAACTCAACCTCTAACCCATATTTGATCCATATCACATTGTTCAAGATTTATCTTTAGGAAGCTAAACCCCTCACTGCAATGTTTCTCTCTTTGTTTCTTTGAATGATTAATTACTAACATCATAAAATCCACTCTCAAAACTTTTCTAGAACAGCCAAACAGGACTAAACTGACACAAATAAGAACGAAAAGAAAACCACAAATCTACCATGTTTTCTCAAATCCTTCCGCAATGAATAAATGTCATGAAATAGGTTACTCAAGTACTTATTACATACTTCTCATTTCAAAGATACAACAAACGATATAACACGTTACCTAGGGTATAATATAATGCTTCAACTTACTTAATCCTCCATTTTTTTTATGGCAAAGAAAGAAATGATACAAGAAATGTGCTGAAACTTTAAGTTTCAAACCCTAATTCCACTATCATTTTACTTTACTGAAGTTCTACAGTGTTTCTGCTCGAGATCGAAACCCTAGGCCAGGCACTTAAATAAATTTCTTTTATTTTCTTCTGTTCTTACAGAACAAGCAGAGCAAACGGAATAAAAATAAGAAGAACTCTACTCACCAGTGTTCAATCACGATAGTTTTCCCAGGCGCAACAACTTCAGTAACCTTCTCTTTCTCTTCCGAGTTCTCCGTCTTTGCCTCAGTCTCAGTCTCCTCTTTCTCTACCGGTTTCACTTTCTCCTTTGCTGCTGCTGCTTTACGCTTTTTCGCTTTAGGCAACTCGGCGGGAGGAGCCACTGATGAGCTGGAGTTGGCTAGCCGTGCCGAGCTCCGAGTCACCCTCGTCGTCGTCGACGTCGCCGTTACAGTTTTCGCAGCAGTCTCCCCTTCCTGACTTCCACCTCCTTCGGCCTTTCGCTTCCTAGGCGCCATCCCTATTATTCGCAGGGGAGATGTCCGTACAGATAACCTTTTTTTGGTTTTCTTCGTGCGCGTGTTATGCGTGTGTGCTATATTTAAGGGATCTTTGGACAGAGCATCTTATTCCATTTCCCGCGCTTTTCATTTTTGGCGGATTTTCAATCGTCGGTTGAAATTTTAATATGATAAGCGATGGATGTGATTTTCAATTTTAATCTAACCATAGATGGGATTTAGAGGACAAATTGATGGTTGAGATTTTGCCACGTAATTGATTTTTAGGAAATTATAAGCAAGATCACTATACTAAATTTGCCTCCCTTCCCATAAATGTTCCTATAAAGTGGAAATTATTTATCCAATCGAACATTATGGATAATCCCTTTATTTGACAAAAATAATTATTTTGATAAAAATACTTAAAGGGACTTATTCATTAATTTTTAAAACTAGAGGGTCCAAACCATTAATTATGTCAAATCTAAGGAGTGAAATCAATACTTTTCCTTTATATGAAGTCGTTGCCATTTTACAAAGCACCAATTTAAGCTCTAAGAGCTTTTCTGCAATTACAATGGAAATCAAATTAACAAACTAACCAGGCCCAACTTTAGGAATGTCATAATGCTCACTTAGATTGGCCAGATATTGGTTGAATTCTTGGATCCGATCGCGGTGTGATTTGCTTGCCATTTTAGTCAGCCTTTGGCGATCAATTTTCTCCCATTGCTCAAGATAACGCCTCTCCGCCGGCGTAAGATGGTTATTGTATTCACTGGGCTCATCTTTATCATCGTCTTTGTCTGTCTCCTTAGTATATTCCACAGCTCCATTGTGGTTCTTACCTGTCAGCCTCCAATATGAAATGCACCAGAGAGATTAAGAAGCAATCAAATGCAAAACACTATTAATTGGTTCATTCCTTGTCTGGGTTTTGAAATAGGTAGGCTGAGCTGAAACTTAACTATTAAGTGGATCAAGAAAAAATCCATGATTCATCACTAACAATACGGCAAATCAGAGTTAACATCTACATATTGTTCTTGTTCTTAGTCCTAATGTTCATGCTAAAACAATAATAAACTCAGTCATTTCCTATTAGCCAAATTCTAACACGGAAACCCTAGACACTGATCCAATGTTTTGTAATATAATCGCAATTAGATAACATCATGAGCAAACATTAACAAGCACATGGAAAATCCCCTAAATTTCAAATTTAAACAAAAGAAATTAATGCAAACTGAAATCATTCAGGTACTAAAATCAAGCTCAATTAAGGTCTGTTTTTGAAATTTATAAATAAGGGAGCAATTAATTTGGGAAAAAAAGCAAGAAATTAGGGAGAAACCTATTGGGTTGCTATCATGATAGTCAAACTGCATCTTCTTCTTTTTCTTCTTAGAAATGCCTCCCGTTTTCACTTCCAGCGGATTTCCCTTCAGCCTCAGCTTCCCGCCGACGACGTTCTCATACTCCGACGACATCTTACCGTAAAATCGAGCAAATACAATGTTGGACAAGTAATAATCGGCACTAAAATCTCTTCAGGAAAGGAGAGACGATTACTTGTATCCTCTTTGTCATGGGAGGTTATTTACAGAAGCGAATCGATGTCTCCAGAAGACGATAGAGAGAGGGGCCTACACGGTGTCGTTTGTGACGGCCCAAATCTATATAAAGCCCAAATTAATTCGATAGGCTGAGCAGTATCCACGTCGACAGAAAACGTTAATCCTACGTGTCTGTCTCTAACTGTCTCTCTGCTTCTTCTCCAAATTGGGAGCTTTAGAAGATGGGCATTCATGGCAGTTCTTCATTCATCAATCTACTTTCCTTCTCTGAAGAAACTATTTCAGCCATCAAAACCCATTATAGCTGTAAAGAACATCATTCTGATAGCTCAATCAAAGCTCTCTATAAGCCAAATAATGAAGAATTCGAGTTCGAGCTCTTCCTCTTCTACTCTGATCAACCAAGTTCCGGCTCTAGATTCTGCTACAATGGATCGCGTTGGGGAAACTACCTTTGGAAGGTACTCTTCCACGAATGTGACAAGGAAAGGGAAAGGGACTGCCATTGTTTGGTTCAGGAACGATTTGAGAATACTGGATAATGAAGCTTTGTTCATGGCTTGGGTTTCATCTGAGTCAGTTTTGCCGGTTTACTGTGTAGATCCTCGCCTTTTTCAAAATACATATCATTTTGGCTTCCCTAAAACAGGAGGTATTACTTGATTCTGTTATAAAAGTTGTATTTTAAAAGAAATTAGTGTCAGATGAAAGCTTGTTTTGTGGGGTATTTTGCTCTCTAATCTGCATTTTGATTGGATTTATATTGAATGAGAAATCATTTCTTGTTTTTCTTGCTTTTTTGCCAGCTTTGAGAGCCCAATTTATCATAGAATGTTTGGCTGACTTGAAGAAGAATTTGATGAAGAAAGGATTAAACCTGCTAATTAGACGTGGGAAACCTGAGGAAGTTCTTCCTTCTCTTGTTGAAGCTTTTGCAGTCCACTCAGTTAAGTATTTTTCCTTATAGTTCTTATAAATTGCTAGGATCAAATGAATTTTTAAGTAATAATTTGTAGCAATCTTAATGTGATATCTAGTTAGGTATATGCACAGAAGGAAACATGTAGTGAGGAAATAAACGTTGAAAGATTAGTAAATAAAGCAATATTATCATCTTCCCCTGAGAAGTCCACTGGCCATGGCTCTTCGAGAAGTCCTAAGCTGCATCTTGTTTGGGGAAGCACTATGTACCACATTGATGACCTTCCTTTTCATACAGACAATATACCTGATGTGTATACTCAGTTTCGTAAGGTATGATTTCTGATTTCTTCCTTTTTTCTGTTCACTGGTTTTCATTCTATCATCTTGCCATTACCGATCGAATGTTTATCTGAAAATCTGGGTTTGTTTTGCAGTCTGTTGAATCAAAATCTGTCATCCGAAGCTGTATAAAAATTCCAACTTCTCTTGCACCATCACCTAATATTGATGATTGGGGATGTATTCCATCAATTGACAACCTTGGAATTCAACTACAAAAGGCAAAATTTTGTTCCATCCTGTTGTATAATGTGTAAAATGTGTGAAATTGATCAGTCTTTTTTACCCTTTTCCTTAGGTTGATAAAGGAATAAGGTTTCAAGGAGGTGAGACCGCTGCATTGAGCAGGGTGTATGAGTACTTCTGGAAGAAGGTTTGTGAAAATTCTCTCTGTATTTATGCATATTGATAATGGATTATCTGTTAAAGAATGACAAAAGGTGCTGTTGAAAGAACTGAAAATGTATTTTTCGAATGTTAGATGCTTTGGCAAACAAATTGACAACTTCAAGTTTGATTATTATGACTTCATTTCATGAAAACAGGATTTGCTAAAGATATATAAAGAGACAAGAAATGGGATGTTAGGACCTGATTACTCAACGAAATTCTCTCCGTGGCTTGCTTCAGGAAGCCTTTCTCCTCGTTTCATCTATGAGGAGGTTGGCAATTTAACCCTTTATGTTCATGACTTTTTATAATCTTCACAAAAATGAAAAATTGAATGGTCAAATTGATCAATGGAAATTGTTTGTACTAATTGCTATAGGTGAAGAGATATGAAAAGGAAAGGATAGCAAATGGTTCCACATACTGGTCTCTCCCTGTCTTTCTCTTTTACAAGCACATTCTGCTTCGTTTTAGTCGCATTTTTCTAGTTTATTGTTCAGTGGTTTGATGTCTTTACCTTAAGTTCAGTGTGTTGTCATTTCAGGGTTTTGTTTGAATTGATTTGGAGGGATTACTTCAGGTTTATCTCAGTTAAATATGGAAATTCTATTTTCTATTTGGGTAATTTTTTTTATTTGTCCAACTTCCTTTCATTTCAAATGCGATGAAATGTGGCACCTCAAAGCCAAAAATCTCTTGTTGAGCATCTTATTCTCTTAAAAATGTAACTGAATTTCTTGTTTTTAGTATTCAATAATAATGTGAAAACAAATCTGGAATAAATTATTTTTTACCTTGTTCCGGTGACAGGAGGCCCACGGAGAGTGGATCGCAGATGGAGTCAAGACCAGAAATTGTTTAAAGCTTGGAGAGATGGGAATACAGGGTATAATCCAATGATGTTTTCAAGCATTTTAGTCTCTATAAGAGCTTTTAGATGATAAAATGAAACACATAAAAGGAAGAAACATAATTTTTTCTTATATACTAGATCACATCATTTCACTTGACTCACTACCATTTCCCTTCATTTCTGCAAATGCAAATGGTTTATAAGAATGGCAACAAGAACATATTAAAGATCTTTCCCTTAAAGCATATTTAAAAGTTCCATTGCTTGCTCCCTTGCTTATTATACATAATTTGCAGATACCCTCTCATTGATGCTAACATGAAGGAGTTATCAAGCACTGGATTCATGTCAAATCGAGGGCGACAGGTAAGCTTATAGATTTTATTTTGACATTACATTTTAGTTGTTTCTTTCATCCTTTGATGCTCATCTAAAGCAAGTTATATTCTTACAGATTGTGTGTTCGTTCCTTGTTCGAGATATGGGTATTGACTGGCGAATGGGAGCCGAGTGGTTTGAGACATGCCTCTTAGATTATGACCCTTGTTCCAATTATGGAAATTGGACGTACGGTGCAGGTAAGGCAGTTTCATTTTCAGCATATGTTTTTGCTTTCATCAGCAACCTGTGTTTTATCAGTTTTCATGCAAATTACTTATTTTGTGAAGGAGTCGGAAACGACCCCAGGGAAGATCGGTATTTCAGCATCCCGAAGCAAGTATGAGTTTCTATTCCCTTTCTTATAAAGATGAGACATAAGAGAAGAGATCCAAAACATAAGACTTCAATGTGTTGTTAATATTATTTTATATTTTTGTAGGCTCAAACCTATGATCCTGAAGGTGAGTATGTGGCTTATTGGTTGCCAGAGCTGCAAAGACTTGAGAAAGACAAGAGACACTTTCCTGGAAAATCATATACCATGCAAATTGTACCTCTAAAATTTGGAAATCCTACGAAGGGCAGAGGAGCCTTTCCCACTAGGCAAGCTAATTATGCAGGAAAGCAGACTAAAGGATTCAAGAGATAGAAAAATTCTGAGTTAACTTTTCAAATTACATGGAAAAAAATTTAGTGTGGTAAACAATAATACTATAAACTCACTATTTATATTTGTATTATGAAATTCCTTTGTAATATCAGAATTGTATAACATGGAAATGTTCCTTTAGCAAAAGGAAACTCGGCTTATTGTCTTTCATCAATATCCAAAGGCATCTATTTTGTAGTTTTTGAATGATGGAATATGGTCAATACAAATTCTGGTAAATCCATTAAATAAAAATTCAACGTATTGAATGGAATGCTGCTTTCAATAAATATACGGAATTATCATTAATTAAATGTATTTTAGTGATTAATCAGCAAATAAGAGGCAAGCGTTTACCTGAGGTACAGATAGTCTGCATGAGATGGGTCCCAAAGAACAGAGCAAGAACAATCCCACCGATCAGTCTGTGGACTTCAGACAGAGGTGCCCTACATTCATTTCTCAAAAGCTTTAGTTCATGCTTTGGCAGAATAGAGTAACCAAGACAAGAAATAGACATTCTGAGCATTGTGAAAACAAACGTTAACAACAAACATAGTTGAATTGCCTATATTCTGCTATAGTACGATGAAAAGCCAAATGTAACAACTATTTTTGAACGAGGAAGTAATTACCAAGAAATTGCACAAGAAATAATGCAAGGCCCCCATTACATTAAAATCTGTTGAGGATTTCTCTGGCTATAATTAAATCTTAGACCTTCCTGGAGTTGCCTACAAATATAAATAGGAATGCAAGATGTGTAATTTGAGATGTTACCTGCGCCACTTTCCCCATATGATTCCATCAACATGTTCATAGAGGACTTCTTGACAATGCAGCCAGTTACTGATATAATTGGACTTCATATGCTTGTCTGTGGAACATCCCTGAGAAAACGAACATCTACAGGCTCATTATAAAACACTACAACCTAAGTGCGTAAACTGCAATTTGTAAAAGCATTAGTTTTGATTTGTGAGAACATTATATCAGGAGGAAAGATCCCTGGAATACCAGGTTTAAAGAAATCCTTACACACAAGCCCATAGTCGCCTCTAGATCCACTTCCAAGGGCTCACCAAGCAATCTAAATCCCTGCAGCTACATAAGAGATTTGATTATGAGAAAACTGAAGCAAATATCTAGTAAAAGGAAGCAGAAAACATTGTCATTAACTGACTTAGTATTTTTCTGCTAAGTACTATGCAACTAAACATGCATAAACCCAAAATATTAAAGAAATGAATATATGAGAAAATAGGCCCAAGTTAGACAATTCTGATGAAATAAAACATACTCAGAGGCTTGACCAGACCATTCAGGAACAGCTGCTTGAAAAGCATCGCCAATTCTAACACGAGATGTGTAAGGCCCAGAGTAATTTAACATGGATGATATGCGATCCACTTTAAATCTAGGATTTCCATTCCACCCATTTATGTTTAGTGGTGATTTCAGAAAAGGATTCTCCCTTGAAACTTGACCAATTAACTTTGAACAAGGTTGACAAACCACTCATCAGTAGGCAGCAGCTTTGTCTTGGAATGCAGCAAGATACATGAAATGCCTCTTCACAATTATCACATAGCAACAAACTTGATGTATGATCCAGATAACCGCATAATTTACAGTCCAGGAAATTGTTGCCCCTCTCATTAATTCCTGTAGTTTTAATATGACGACCATTCTTCATAGACCAGTCCTGGTCTTCAATGAGTAGCCCGTTACTTCTAAGAACCAAAATGCAGAGATCCCTTCCAGGAATATACTCACCTGAAAACACCAACTTAAAGATAGGAGGTTTTACAAAACTGGTAGCTTGGGTTGCTGTGGTTAAAGCACAATCCTTATTTTTCTCGGAGTTTGCTGTTAGCAATTCAGTGTACTCATTATCTATAGAATCATAGTCATTGGGTACTAATAACTTTGTTGGTGCTTTCAACAGAAAATATACAAGCTTCATTCCCATCTCTATATTCATACTGTGTCAATATTCAATTCAACAGCCTTTTGTTCTACTGAGGAAATTGTAAGAGACCTGATGACATAAAAGGAGACTACTTAATTAATGATTGTCAAAAGAACCATCAATACATACATCCTAAACAGATTCAGCTCTCCTGATCCCTAAATTGTTCACAAAACAATCTAAAACTACACTTTCTAATTAGATTATTTCTCCTAATCGCATTAAATAACTAAAAATGTCATCAGTACCTTTTCCGAATCCTTCTTCGCTTGCGAGTCCCATTCGATTCATCGGTTATTGCTTGAGAATTGCAATCCATCAATGTTTTTTTACCATCCTGATGGATTTCAATATGTTCTGAACGATTCTTCCAGCTTTTATATGCAGGAACCCACTCACACAACAAATCTGGGTTACTCCCGTAATTAGAAGCAAAAGACAAAGCTGATTCAACTGGAACTGGAATCAACAAGTTCTTTGACAGCATTTTCACTAGTTTTACTTAGATCTACACTGCAAGAATTAGCAAAAATAAAAAATAAATAAACGATAACCATATCATTCTCCTTTAACTTATGCTTGAAATTTATAATAATTATTATTATTATGATTATGATATCGAAAGACGTAATCACTTCTAAAACTAATTATTGTCTGCAATGGAATTAGAAAAGATGGGAATGGGATTTAACGTACCAGAAGGTAGGAGAAACGATTGCTCTTTGGCTTCTCCCTCCGGCGGTGAAGTTGAGAAAATAAAATTAACATAGCGTCTTCTTTTGTTCAAAAATATAAATCTGCTTGTTCGACGATTTTCGCTTTCGCGGAAACTGAAATTAAATGTTCGCGCCCAAACTTTTTTAAATATATATATTACTAATATAGGACAATTACAAAATTGTGCCCGAGTTTTGTCACAATATACCATTTTACCCTTTAATTTTAAAAATAGACATTTTCATCCCTTTGTTTTGATTCTATTGGACTAATCCATCATTCTCTTAAAATATATCATACTGAGTAGGTGGCTCTAGCTTATGGACGTCCATATAACCTGACCCGTCAATATCATTGAGTGGTTTTTGCCATGCCTGTTATGTTTAGGAACAAGATTAGGGTGAGAAAATGTGATTAACCGCACCACACAACTTATTCCGGATTGAAAATTATCCAAATTACAACTATACTGAAAAAATAAACAAATTGCATCACACCGCAAATTGCGGACAGTTTTACAGATTCGTGGTTTATACCGCATAAAACATGAACAAATTATAGTCTAAAATTAAAGTTTTTTTCATATATTCAAATTTAATTTCAACTTAATATTCATATAACAGAAACAGTAAATAATTAATAAATATATTACTTAAAACGAAAATTCTATAAAGAAAATCCTCAAACTTTTCTTTTTGTAATAAAGTTGAAATTAGGATTGCGTTAACTCAAAAAGGTGAAGAGGTGAAAAGAGCCTTAAAGGTAATCCATATGTAATGTGTATTTGGCCTTTAATTATTTTTAACAAGTGTTAAAAGACAATCAAATAGTTGAATACTTGATATTGAATAGTTTGTTTGAGCAAATTCCAATGAAGGCAACTCTTGAACTTTGAATTGTTTTAAGCGAATTGACAGAGATGATTTAAAGTTTATTGACTTTATCTTATAACAAACTGCAATGAACATCTAATGATCAGAAAACTTGTTATAAATGGCTTGAAGTTGAACATTTTAAGGAGATATCGTCTGATTCACCAGAGATTTTGTAGCATAATTTATTTGCACTTTTTAATTTGAAAATAGATAATCTACTTATAAAGATTTTGAGCTCTTTGCTTGATAATCAAATAGAAACCAACCAAACTTCACTAAGTTTAAGGCCTAATTAGAAGGGAAAATGTGATTTCGTACCATTTTGAACATCAAAATTAAGTTAAAGGACCAAAATGTACCATGATAAATTATTAACAATCCATAGATAAACTTTGAACAATGTCACGCAAATTTATTATACATTGCATTGTACTGGATTAATAGCGCACTATTGTTCGTTGGGGACAACATAGCCACTAAAATTCAGCCGACTTGGCTATAAACTAACTGACCAAAGTGACCCACCACCGAACTACGAAGAAGCAATCAAAATTTCGTGCACTTTTTTTCCAGCTCCATTTCGCTGGTTTATAATTAAATCGCAAATTCTAATTTATCCACATTTTTTATGTGGTTTTCATTTCAATCGGATGATCAATTTCTTCCTCTTCTTCCAACTCTCATCTCCTACTCCAATTTCACACCTTCGTTGCTTCTTTAATGGAGTTGATTCATCCAATTTGCCTAAACGCAAGTTTTATATCTACTTCTAAGAATCACAAAGCTGTACGTTTACGTTCTCGAATCAATAAATGGTCGCCGACCAGAGTTCTCAATGTAGCTGCCAGTCCGACGGCGGAAAATGGATCCTCCAAAACTGCTCCGAGCAAGAGGACCTTAGTTCCTGTGACGGAGGTAGAGAACAATGCATCTTCAAGGTCGATTGCTAAGTCTAGCGCTGCCATGGAGCAGCTCGATATCGAACGTGGAGTTTGTGTGCCTTTTCGCAAGTACTCTCCCGAGACAGTATGAATATACTAGTAATTATAGTATATTATTTTTGTTTTGAGATTAATTGTATTTCAGTTTGATTTTACAGTTTTTTTTTTTTTTTGTTGTTGTTGTGAATTTTGATTTTGTTGAAATCAGGTGAAGAATAAGGTTTTGGAATCTAGAACGTCTGTAGTGTCTCTATTATCACGTGGAGTGGAGATAGTCTGGAAATTAGGGTTGTACTGGGCTGGCTTGACGTATGATTGCTTTGTTGGAAGGGATAAAGAGGTTGTTCCATATCGTGCTCGTCAGCTGAGGAATCTCTTGTGTGATTTAGGACCTTCCTTTATCAAAGCTGGCCAGGTCCGTTTAAATTATATTTAGTGAACTCAAATCTAGAGAATTCTCTATGGTTTGTGATGATTTTAATTGGATATTCTTTGTGCCAGGTTTTGGCCAACAGACCTGATATCATTCGAGAAGATTATATGAATGAGCTCTGCATTCTTCAAGATGATGTTCCTTCTTTCCCCAACGAGGCAAGGAAACAGACTTCTGCTGGCAATTTATTTGTATTTGCCTGATTTTATATTTTTTTGCATAACCACCTTGAATATTTGGATAGGTTGCTTTCAAGATCATAGAAGAGGAATTGGGCCAACCTCTTGAAGCTGTATTCAGTAAGATTTCTGCGCAAACAATAGCAGCTGCAAGTTTGGGCCAAGTTTACCGAGCTACCTTGCGGGATACCGGTGAGGATGTTGCCATTAAGGTACTGTTTGTGATCTCATGAAATGTTGTAAAGGGTTGTTTGAAATCAGAAAGCACGACATGATGACAAATGACCAGTTTGTTACTTTCTCTTACTGCAACTTATGTGAAAATATAGTGTAAACTTTGTATAATAATGAAACTCATTTGTTTACAGGTGCAAAGGCCTCAGATAGAACCCATAATCTACCGGGATCTTTTTCTTTTTAGAACTCTTGCTTCATTCCTCAATGGCATCAGCTTACAGAAACTGGGATGTAATGCTGAGCTGATAGTTGATGAATTCGGTGAGAAACTTTTGGAGGAGCTCGACTACACCTTGGTACCTTTCGCTTGCTTTATAATGTTACACCTAGACTTGCATAAGTTTGTTTTCTTGGGCCGTAAGAACCCACTACCAGTTTGGGATAGATACATATTGCTATAGCACCCGAACTTATATGCATTTCCCCCCTCTCTCCTCTAGCTGCAACCTCTTTATATTTTAATTTTGTAAAGTTCTGTTTATTGTCTTAATCAGGAAGCCCAGAATATTGAAGATTTTTTGGTAAACTTCAAAGATGATCCTACTGTTAAAATTCCGCGGGTTTACAGACAGCTTTCTGGCTTACGTGTTTTAGTGATGGAATGGATAGATGGCATTCGGTGCACAAATCCACAGGTTTGGAGTTCAAAATCATACTGTGCTGTTATTAATTTGTCTTTTCCTATGCTATTGTTAATATAATTCTTGATGTTACTCAGGCTATCAAGGAAGCAGGCATTGACTTGGATGGATTTTTAACAGTTGGTGTGAGTGCTGCTCTGCGGCAATTACTAGAATTTGGATTGTTTCATGGAGATCCACACCCTGGAAACATTTTTGCTATGCAGGATGGACGCATTGCATATGTGGACTTTGGGAATGTTGCTGTGCTTAGTCAGGTAGGATTTCCAGTTCATTGACATGTGGCTCAATGGTCTTGCTTATGTTGGATTAGGCCTTTGTTTCTTCTTGATGATTTCACTTGCATGGGAGCATGCTTTTGTTGTCTTGTATATTGATGTGCTTTCTTTGTTTCAGCAAAATAAGCAGATATTGATTGATGCTGTTGTGCATGCTGTAAACGAAGACTATGTTGAGATGGCCAATGATTTCACTAGGCTAGGCTTCCTGGCCAGTGGAACTGATGTCTCTCCCATTGTTCCAGCTTTGGAAGCAATTTGGCAGAACTCAGTTGGGAAAGGACTTTCTGATTTTAATTTCAGAAGTGTTACAGGTAATTTATGGTCTCTAGTCTTCTACGCTTCTTGTTCTATTTATTTGCTGAAAAATTGTAACATAGATTTTCAACTGGTTGTAAAAGGCACTTCCAATTTGTGAATAAAAAACTTTATAAGTTTTTTTTTTAAGCATCCATTCAAAGTCCATCCTTTTTATGAGATTTTAGTTACAATAATCATAAACTAATACTTTCTTATATATACTGCAGGAAAGTTTAACCAGTTAGTTTACAATTATCCTATCCGCATACCAGAGCGATTTTCTCTTGTTATCCGTTCTTTGTTGACTCAGGAGGGCATCTGTTTCACCCTGAAGCCAGATTTTAAATTTCTTGAGGTGACAAGCTATTTACTTTTTTCTTCTTTCATTCTTTTATACTAGTATGATCTCTCCTTCATTGCAAGTGGGGGGCATGAATACTACAACATTATAATCCAATAACTCTTCAGTTAAGCTTTGGTTTTTGAAATTCTTGTTTCATTGTGCTAGCTTTTGCCTAACATAGAGAGTTTGAACATTTGGTTAGGTTGCCTACCCATATGTGGCTAAGCGCCTGCTGACGGATCCTAATCCAGCTCTCCGTGAGCGGCTCATACAGGTTGGTTAAAATCTATTCTTGGCTAAACGTTTCCATTTACATATGAATTATGATGTGCGCTAACTGTATGTTCTGTGCTTTGAGACTTATTTGGTACTTTTGTTTTTTGGAATAGGAAACTAACTTTGTTACAATATTGTAATGTTACCTACCAACTTATGATCTGTGCTTGCCATATTGGCTCCATTTCAGGCTTCTGTTGTACTCACATACACTGCACATTATAACTTTTTTCCAGACAATTTCTTTTCACAATGGTTCTCTATTCCCAAAATGCATGTGATCTCAGATTAAAATTTTATTTCCACTATTGAGCTTTTCAAGATAAAGTTCTCTCTGAAAACAGTGCGAAATTCATAAAATCCTCATTTAGTCAGACGGGCAATTAATTTCCAACATTGAGCACCTTTTTATGGTGTACAAATGATGTGTCATGGCATTGATAACCAAACAAGAGTGTTAGGATTACTGAACTACTGAAAGTACATTTTAGTTTGGATGTTAAAAGGTAGGTTGATGAGGATACGCCCTCTGCTGCACTTGGTGAGACTAAACGGAAATGTTGACAGGGTGATAGTTGAGCTGAATTTCTCCAGGCATCATCTTGAATTTGCATTATAATTCAAATGGTTTGCTTATTTGTGACAGGTTTTGTTTAAAGATGGTGTTTTCCAATGGAAACGGCTTGAAAACCTCATCGTTCTTGCAAAGGAAAATGTGTCCAAGATGAGCACTAATCCTGCATTGCAAGTAAATAACACGTCTGTATCTCTGCACTGCCTATGAAACTGAATTTGTTCCAAGTGTTGGATTAGAATCCATATTTACACAAATTTTATCGCCTTGCAGAGAAACTTCTAGAAGCTTGCGAGTTGTAAGGAAGTTGGATCTCACAGAGACTATTAAAGACGGAGCTCGCCTTTTCTTTATTGATGAAGGAATCCGCAGGCAGCTGCTTTTGGCTCTGACTGAAGATTCAAAGCTTCACATTGCAGAGGTCTGTCTGAATAATATTTTATTTTGGTGAAATTCTGCTTTTCACCCGCTGATTGAATTCATTAAGCTAATCTGTTTTCCTAAATGCAATTTGCTCTGTAGCTTGTAGATGTTTATAGACTCGTCCAAGATGATATAGATATACGCACGGTAGCTACCGAAGTCGCAAGAGGTAAGAGTACCAGCATCGTATTTGCAATTCACTTGTTTAGTTCACCAATCTATGGGTCTAATATATAAATATGCCTTTATACTTCCTGCTGAATGTTATTTATACTAGCATCGTATTTAATGTTTGAGTGCATGTTTATATTAAACTTGAAAGTAGAGATGCATAAATAACCATTCACAAAGTTCAATTTTAACATTAAAACTGAAAAAAGAGGTGCAAAAATAACTGTTAATAAAGTTTCAGGAACATATTTCTATATTATGCCCCAACCTATGGCATATGATGATGAAATGGTGTACTGATGCTTTTGAACTGCAGACTTCCCATCTTTTGTCCGAGAACTGCTGCTTTCATGGACCGACAAGGTCTTGTACGACAGATAGAATAAAGCTTGACAGCGGAGCATAAAAATATGTGTAGAGGTTGGTTTAGTTTGAAACTACACTGCAGCAAGTCTTTCTACCATTAGATTTTTTTGGTGTCATTGTAAATGTCAAGTGGTGTTGTGGTAATGATTCTTTGGTTGTATAGCAAGGAAATGTCAAAGGGAAATAAGACATATTCACAAATGTACAGATATTCACTTCTCCAAAATATGCAACTTACTAATCTTCTAACTCATAACTGAAACAATATGGACATTCAATTTTTCAAAATTAATAAAAGAATAAAAATCCTTATAAATAATAATATAATAATAATGAAACTTTTTATTCTTAAAAATGTTATATTTTTATTTTTTTTTCTTAAAGGAATTATATATATTTTGTTCATAAATTTTTTAAAGTTTTTTTATATTTTGTTTGTAATTAAAATTTGCTATTTTGAGAATTATTTTCAAAAAAATATAATATTTTTCGAATTTGTTAAAATTTAAAAGTCTTTTGCTTGGAAATGCGTATACGGGCTTCACAGGCAATCAAATATGGGCTGAATTCTTGCTCTGAGTCTGTTTAGAATGGCGGGCTGGGTCGGGTCGGTTTCCCGGGTAAAGATGATTACGTTTCGCAGTGGTAGGCGCTTACGCACAAACGATTATTTCTTGAGCTTGTACCGCCGTCTCACGGAGTCACCGACTTCGAGCCGTCGTATATTTTCCTTTCCTTTTTAATACCTTTCTTATTCCGGAGCCAAATATCGAACCGAACAAGAAGTAAAATGCCAGGGCTAACTTGCAACGCCTGCAACACGGAATTCAAGGACGATGTAGAGCAAAAGCTTCATTACAAGTCGGACTGGCATCGCTACAATCTGAAACGCAAGGTTCTCTTTCAATTGCTGTATCGTATTTCTGTTTTTAGAATTTCCGAAATCGGTTATTGATTCTCGAAAGGCAATTTCTTGCTAATTCTAAGGATTTTGGTGATTTTTTAGTTTTTTTTTTCCTTTAGATTTTCATGTAATAGCTCGAAGAAGGTTTGATCATTTAGTATAAAACGTGGATGAAATGATTGTATAGCGGAAACAATGGATTTATATAAGTTCTTGACGTTCTAGTTCATTTGCATAAGTAATTTTTATATGATGATGAAGAAGGTTTCAAGTTATTATATTTTTTTGTTAATTTTTTGATAAGATATCTATCAGTTTTTCATTTCTCTTCTTTGTTTAGGGTTCCTCCTTGATAAACACAGTTTAGAATTTGTTTTCTGTCCTTATTAATGCATTTAGGACAAGAATGATTACAGTATTTATTCCATTTTCTTCCATATTTTTTTTGTCAAGTCTAACTTGCAACTACAATCAGTCTTTTCTAGACCATAATATATATCATCATTTGGTAACCATAGGAAGTATTTTTTGCTGGTAAATTGCATGTTCTGCTGAACAAGTTTTGTTATGTGGGCAAATGCATGATATCAGCTGCTCTAGCAAAGAATTAAGACTTTTCTGGAAATCTAACCGTAATGACATAGAAGTCTGGATATGTATATACATCTAGAAATTTTTTTGTGGGCTATTGCTAGAGATAAGGGATCCATAAAATCGACCCCATCTGGTTTGGGACCAAGGCTTTGTTAGTAATAGACTAGCATTGAGGCGCAGGATCCATGTCATAACTAGTTGGGACGAAGGCTTGTTGTAGTTGAACTCCCAATTTCACAAGGTTCTCATGTCTCAAAATATTGCAACAGGTAGCTGGTGTGCCAGGGGTCACTGAAGCCCTATTTCTGGCTAGACAGACTGCACTTGCTCAGGAGAAGGATAACTCAAGTGAGAGCCCTATGCTATACAGTTGTGTTCTATGTGGCAAGGGATATCGAAGTTCCAAAGCTCATGCTCAGCATCTTAAATCACGAACCCACATTTTGCGTGCTTCCCAAGGAACAAATCAGGATGAGGACAAGGCAGTGATTAAGCCCCTTCAGCGTCGAGCCATGAGTAGTAAGCAAGCCCCACAAAGGGTTGCAGACAATGCAGCAAGTGAAGAAGATAGTGATGATGAATGGGAAGAGGTTGATCCAGAGGAAGAGTTGGTTGGTGAGGCCACAAAATCATTGACTGATTTGAATATGAATGAGGCTTCTGATGAAGATATGGAAGAAGAGGGTGAAGATGATTACTTATTGAATCCATCATGTTGCTTTATGTGTGATCAAGAGCATGATAACATTGAAAGTTGCATGGTTCACATGCACAAACACCATGGCTTTTTCATTCCTGATGTTGAGTACTTGAAGGATCCAAAAGGCCTTCTTACTTATCTTGGTCTTAAGGTATGTTACATTACTGCCTAATGCCTTTGTTCTTCCACACTAGTCCAGTATAATTTGTTTTTCCTTTACCTGCTTTTTCTTACTTTTTGTGTTCTTTCTTCAGGTAAAGAGGGATTTCATGTGTTTGTATTGCAATGAGGGATGCTATCCTTTTAACAGCTTAGAGGCTGTTCGGAAGCATATGGCTGCAAAAGGTCATTGCAAAGTACATTATGGTGATGGTGATGAAGAAGAAGAAGCTGAATTGGAAGAATTCTACGACTACAGTAGTAGGTTTGTGCATTCCTTTGCCTATTTGCCCTATATTTGGCTTCTCATTGTTTTTCTAGTACTTCTGTCTGCAAATCACACATTCCATGTCACTTACATTTTGTTTCAACAGTTACGTAGATGAGAATGGAGGACAGCTGATTGCCTCAGGTGATATGGCCAACACTGTAGAACTTGGTGGTGGCTCAGAGCTCATCATAAGTACTAGAACTGGCAAAAAAATATCATCCAAAACCCTTGGTTCTCGTGAATTTCTGCGCTACTATCGCCAGAAACCACGCCCATCACCTGCCAATGATTCTGCCATTACTGCTGCACTGGCCTCTAGGTTGGATTCTAACTTCCATTTCTGAATTTCTCTAGACAAGAAATAATCATCATCACACAGGTTTGTTAAATCGATACTGAACTGGACTACTTTTCAGGTACAGGAGCATGGGACTGGTAACTGCGCAGTCAAGAGAGCAATTGGTGAGGATGAAAGTGATGAAGGAAATGAATCGATCCGGGGTGGAGGCCATGCGTACCAAAATCGGATTGAAGAACAATGTTATCAGAAATCTTCCCAAGAATGTCCCATATTAGTTTTGAATTGAATCCAATCTTTTTCTTGTTATGTTTATTAAAAATCGTTGACCAAATTTTGCTACAGATTATCATATGTTTTGTATTATCATGTCATTTTCTTCTCACTATAAGCTTGAGGATGACGTCACAGCTTATTTAACATGTTTCTTTAATCCATCATTAGTGTCCTTGATTAAATATTAATTCTTTTCTTTATTTATTGTTACACAAGATATCATCACATCATTGCAAAATGAATAGTCAAGCTTCAAATTAAAAAGGAAGATCCAAATAACAAATTCAGTCATCATTTTAACCAATCAAAATACAAAAATTTAAGTCCAACTAGCAGATCTACTGAATATGTTACACGATCTTGATCCACTTGAAGCTTTCAAAATGTCTGAAAACACTAGATTCCCAGGGCTGCCTCTTATCACTACCAAAGAGCTGCCAATATATCACCAAAAAATTGCAAGCTTTTAAGTATCAAAATCAAAATACCAAGCAGGATTCTTCATTCATAACTTACAGTGCTTACCTAACTGTCATAGAAGCGGGAGCGACGCCTCCGAGAACTGGGAATAGAGAGAACAATAAGCGTACGGAATATAAACACAATAAATTCACAAAAACCATGAGCATGATTTAGAGATGGAAAATTGCTCTAAATTCACCCTTAAACTTGGCTCAAATTTGTAATTACTCAACTAGCCACCTTTCCAACTCAATTTGCCCATAGCTTGGCAATTGTCAAACATTCCATTTTTTTTAATGGTCAAATCATGTTTGTGTACCTCCCAAAATTGCGTCAAGTTTTAGGGGGCATTTTGAGCAATTTTCCTATTGAATTCCAAATATATATATTATAGTCTATATTATATGCCAGAACCAACTAAGCGCAAATGGATCAACTTTCAGATCATAAAAACAGTAGTTTCAGGTCATCTTCTCTCAATAGATAACTTATATATACAGTGTGCATAAACATTTTAACAGAAAATAAAATCAAATGAGAAAGAAACATGTATCTACAAATTTACCTGCGATGACCAGAGCTACCCCGGGCAGGGCCACTTGCATTCGCATACTCATCATCTGTCTCATCTAGTCTATATTCCGTAAATTCCACAGATGTCACAGAACCTTCATCAGAATTTGAATTTTCATAACTTGATCGACGACTTCCCCTCCGTGCATCCGATACTCTGGACCTTCTCCTATTTCTTGAACTTCTGAAGTTATCAAACACCTGATACAAGATGCAAGAAGTCCACCAATTACCATCATCCCCAGGGAAGTCCTCAAATTCATCTTCAGTGTCATCGTCACCATACTCGATCACATAATCCCCTAAAACTACACCACGCGGGACTTCTGAGTGTATTGTGCTCAAAACATCTATTATCTCAGAGGACTGCTGGAAATTCTCCCAATCAAGTTGTCTAGCCGGGTCAATCTTTGAAGGGCGAGCATGAGGGTGTTCAAGTTGAGCATGTTGGCATAATTCCAAATAGGTGCCTGCAAAAGTGCATTGTTCTTCTGCACAGCAACGCCTTTTCTCGTCTAAATATGAACGAGCCTTGTCTACAACAACCCAACCAGTAACTTCACCTCTACATAGGGGACATACTAGTTTGCAATCTCCCTCCTCTAACATAGGCGGAGTATTTGTTGTAAGTGTTGTTGTGTCGGTTGCTGGAGGAGACGACATGCCACATGCACTTTTGAAACGATCCAAACAGTTGGAGAGTAAATGACCTGTATCGCACACAAATGACCGGCACCCTTTCTCATAAGATGCACACTGAAGGAGTACACCATTATGAGGGAAATCCAAGCATATAGGGCACACCACATCATCCCATTTGGTAGTTAACTGAATATCTTCCATGTTGAAACTACAGGCTTGGTGACATCTTTTACGATAAGGTTCAAATGCCATAATTAACCCCTCAAATTATAATCAAGGGGTACATTTACATAGGGAATGTCTTTCTTCCTTTTCTTGGCCCCTGAATAGTAGGTACAGACTAACTAAATAAACAAGAAATTACTAAGCATAAATGAAACATGCTCATATCTACCATATCACTCTTGGACGCATAATCATTTGAATGAAAAAAACAAAGCAGATAGGAATCAGGCAAAGATAAGAAATGCTAAACAAGCTGGGAAGTGAAAGAAAATGTTCATTCTGTTGAGTGAACGCCGGTAATTACCATCATCACTAGAAGACAATCCAACCGATTCTAATTACAAAATCCAAAATGGAGATAATGTTCTTAATCCTCCTCAAACTTGTTTATAAGTATAATAGCATGAAATTCTCAAACCGAAATGGAATAGTAGTAGAAAAATACCAAAATTTTTTTCCAGGATTATCATTTTCAAATACCCTTTCATGTGAAAGGCATTAAACTTCAAGAAATAAAATAGATAATTCATGTCTACAACAAAAAAGCATCAAACTTTATCCTAGGGATGAATAAACTGATGAACTAATTAATATATCATCAAAAAGGCTAACATAAGAAAAATAGATTAACCCATCATTTTTACTGATAATTAAAGAATTAAATAACTAACCATATTTAATAGAAGTCAAGGGTCAACGAGAAATGATCGCAAATAGAACCACATTAAGACAAAATCACATCAAAATTAATACCCACAAAAAAAAAAAAAAAAAACCCACAATTGTTTCTGGCTATGCAGTAAAGTACATCTAATAAAGATAAAGCAACTGACCCAGAATTCTCAAGGGCATCACATAAAAAACCCAAAATTTAGAGGGGAAAAAAGCATAAAACGATAAAATTGAAACGGAAAAAGGAAAAGGTAAAAGCGATTGAAACCCATCTAACCTGAAATAACGAAGTCTTGGAATTGAAGATGGAAAGACGGAGAAGGAAAAGAGGTAGGAGGTATGAGAAAAGAGGTGGCTCTGGTCTGGTCTGGTCTGTGTGTGTATTTACAGAGAGCGATTGAGGTGAGGACGTCAGTTTGGAAGGAAGCAGTAGGTAATAGGTACTGGGTTTGGGTCTCTTTTTCTTCTTTCTTCTTTGTAGAATGTGAAACTATTTATACTCCTTTTTTGTCTTTTCCCTTTTCCGGAATGATAAATACTTACACAACTACTGTTATATAATTTGGATTATTTCTCTTTGGTCCCTTAACTTAACATAATGTTCAAATACCTCAAAATGATACCTTCAACTTTATGAATTGGATCAATTTGGTCAACTTTTGACTAATTTTGTATTCTTTTTTTATTAAAATTTAATTTAGTTAAAATCATATAAAGGGCCAATTTTTTATAATTATGAACATATAGTAAAATTCTTAATCATAAGGGTTATGCAATTTTTAAACATATATTTTTAATTTTTGAAAAATATTATTTTTCTACTAAATATTATAATTTTTTAAAAAAAATCTTTTAGATTATTGTATTATGTCAAAATGACTTTACAATATATAGAATTAGAATTCAAAATATTTTTAAATTCAAAATATACAATTTATTTTTTAATCAAAATTCTACTATTTTTTGTTGTAATTTTGAAATTATAAAATAAAAAAATTTGTCTTTTGTAATTATTTACTGTTGCAGACATTTAATTAACATAAAATTTTATTTCTATTTTTTCAATAATAATTATTGTATATTTTACCTTTTAATTTTTTTTATATATTTTTCACATTTTGAAATTAAAATTTAGTCTCAAATGTCATAACATTAAAAAATCATAATTTTTTTTGAATTATAAATTATGTAAATTTATCATTAATTAAGTAATATATTTGAATTAAAAAAAACTATATTTAATTTATTAACTTACATTATTGAGTAATTATACCAAATAATATAATTAAAGTATACACAAATACACATATAAGTGTTTGTTTAAAAAAAATATTTATATTTCTATTGAATATGCAATATATATACCATTACCAAATTAGTAGCATATTACAAAAACAAGCTTCCAAAATCTAAATTATAACTAAAATTACATGAAGTGAATGCCAAAGACATAAATTTAGCTTAATTAGTGATATGACCAAATAATCAATAAATTAGCTTAATTAGTGATAGTAATTACTCTCAAAATAATATTTTTAAAAAAATTATAATTTAATTTAAGCAACGTTGGGGGTGAAAAAATGGGTTTAGCCGCGATTTAAATCGAATAATAACCAACCGCTCATCTCTTTCGCTGTTTTTACCTTTTCATCTCCAACATAACAGAAAAGAAACTTCGTTACTTCTGCTTCTTCTCCTCCTCCAACTGACGTCTACCCATGGCTTCCAGGCCTCGTCGAGTAGCCGACCTCCGATCTGGCGGGAAGATTGTTCGACTCAGGCGTACTGCTTCTTCCAGGACTCCTTACGAGCGTCCTCCTTCTCGTTTGCTGCCCAATTCTACTCTCCAAAACCCTAATTGGCTCTCCAGGCTCATTTTATCTCCTACTCGTATGATTGCTACTGGCGCTGGCAGAGTTATCTCTTCAGTATTTGGCTCCGAAACTTCCTCTTCCTCTTCGGGTGGCGATTTCACTTCAGGTATGGTAACATTATATGAATTCTACTGGTTTCGAACTTTTAATTTCTTTGCTTAAAAGATTGCTGTCATTGTGTTAGATTTTAGCTTAGGAATTACGTATTGCCTTCTATAATAATAATAATAATAATAATAATAATAATAATAATTGTTCAATAAATAGTAGCACAAGAGATCTGCTTTTACTGTGAAAGCGTAGGATGAATCCTGGTTGTGATTCGTGGCTTTAATGGATGGCCTTTCTTTATTCCAATTTTTTGCAGAAGATGATATGGATGATGCCAATGATGATAACGTCGTATCTGCTCAAGATGCTAACAAATTAGAAAAGGTAGTTGTGATATTAGTTGTGTTTGGAATTATTAAGGTTTCATGTTACCTTATATATAATATTTTCAGGACACTGGTTTTAAATTTAAAGGCAGTACAAAGTATAATGCTGTGCTGTGTGTTCATTTCTTACCCTTCCATACGGTCTATATTCTATTCGCTCACCTCTGATTTGTAAGGCAACCTATGCCAGAAGGAATGTACCATTCTGCATATTTTATTAGTTATCTTTTGCAAGAGCATGTTTGTAAGGCAGGGTGCACAGGAGCCCTTATAGGTTTTCATGAACTAGTTACAGCGAACTTTAGAATTGGAAAAATTTATCCTTTGTTCGCATACTTGTTATTTGCAAGCAACATTGTATCATGGTGCTTCTGTGGTTGGTTTTAGTTTCTGTTTGTTATCCCCTAATTATGATCAAAACTTGATTTGATGCCCTGAGTTTAGCTAGACATTTAATTCTTGTTTTTGTGTTTAAATGAGAAGAATCATGCATCTGAGAATTTCAATTCGTCAAGGAAAGATCTGCCTATAGAGTGGAAGAGTGAAACAAAGCGTGCAATTGAACAGCTTCTCTTGCAAGAAACCTTCTCAAGGTAATTGAGATTAAGTAGCTGTTTTTAATTCTCTCCGGATGCTCTTATGGCTGTAATTGTTATAGATTGTCTGGCATGTTCTTTTCTCCTACTACATGTGTATAATTGTTCCTTCCTGTTTCAATGTTTACTGTTTTAGTTACTCTTTCTTCCATTTGCATGAAAAGTTGTGGTTCTTAAGTTATGATTGTCACAATCTGAGTTCTGGTTATGGTTCTAAGTTTTTCAAATTATCGAGTGGTTGTTATCAATATCCAGTTCAAGTTTGAAACAAGCACCAATAATTTATTTCATAGTTCAACACTTTAGTTCTTCAACTTCTGATTTTTCTGACTATTAATTCATTTATTTATCTTCTTTTAATTTTTGAAAATCCTTATATGATCAGGGAAGAATGTGATAGACTGACACATATTATTAAATCGAGAGTGGTAGATTCTCCCATCACTGGAGGCATTAATGGGAAACTAAGTGACATACCTGATGGAACAGTTGGTGATGGTATTACTTCTTCAGACACTTTGTGAACACAAGAAAAATACTTAAAGAATACATGCCACCTTTGGCTGATGACTGTACTCTTTTTTCAGATGTTGACATGTATGATCTTCGAAGCACAGCTGTAACGGAAGCTAAGAAATGGCTAGAGGAGAAGAAAATGGGAGTGGACTCAAAGCCAGGGTTGGAGTGTGAAACCTGTACTTTGAACACTGCTATGTTACCACATGTGAGTAGTTATTCCTTGGTATCAAAATTTTTAGACGTATAAGTGACCCTTGTAGATTTTTGATTATCTAGTGGGTTCTGATGTTGTGTTTCATTTTCAGTTGAGAATTGGAATTCGTATTTTTGTTATTTTTTTTTCCTTTTTTTAGCATAATCATCACAATATATAGCAAAGCTGCTCTGTACTTTTGACGATGTATTCTCGTGGTGGATTTACGAGTGTCCATATGACGAAATGGATTTATTGGCAACCTAATTTTTCTTCTTATGGATTATAGCCAATTTTATTTCTTAATTTAGATTGTTCCTGTACTATAGAATGAACTAAGGAGTAAGTTTCTGAAACTTCTGCATTATGTATTAACTGCTCATGCTAGCTAATTGTTACACCTCAGTTTGTATGGAGTGTGGACAATACACCATCAACAATACTTGTAAATTAATTCTCCTTTTCTTAACTATTTTTTGCATAAAAGGTTGATGAAGTTGAAGTGGGTTCGCCTGTGGATTTGGCCAAATCTTACATGCAAGAACGACCTCCATGGGCATCACCATCTATGAGCAATATTCAATTGCAGTCTCCATCACGAATGGGAATCCAGGTTTTAAAGGAAGGAACCCGATATTTGTTTGGCAGCAATTCAGTGTCTTCCCCAAAGGTACCATTTTGAAGACCTCTGTTTCTCTATCTTGTTTGTGTTCCATCATAGTTGTTTGAATGTGGTTATGGCATGTATGAAGTGAATTTTAATTGTACATACTGATATTGTTTGAAGGATATTACTTAATTGAAGATTATACAACTCTTATTTGATTATCCCAATCTTCAGGGATTGAAAAAAAAAAAAAAAAAAAAAAAGAGAGGGAAAACATGTTGCAGACTTGCAGTAGGTATTCTAGGTAAATAGAAGTGGTTCCTGCGGAGTTACTGAGTTCTGTGGCAGCCTGGCTGAATGCTATCTTGATGATGCATGCTTGTTTTGACACCAACATCTTGATTATTATTATTTTGAAATTGTTGACATTGAAATAGATGCTTGGTTGGAATTTTATGTTGATGTTCTAAAGAAAAATGAGGAGGCAACATGAACAGGAAAATTGTGGGTATTTTACAGCAGCAGTCATATCTTACTGGTTAGCTTACGTTTTCTTTCATTATTTCTGTCCTAATTCAGTTTGTTGGTGTCTATGTCAAAATTTAAATGCAGCTTGTTAGGGATTCTCCTACCACGGATTCATGGAATATAATGGAGGAAATAAGGAAAGTAAGATCTAGGGCAACTGAAGAGATGCTGAGGACCCGGCGATCATCAGTACTGGATTGGTCTACATTTGCTTCAGATGATAAAAGGAACCCTAGTCCACCGTTGGCTGATAGGATAGAACCTGGTATGAAAATAAAGTGAATGACAATATGCAATTTGTAGAAGCATCTTTGAGGGTAGTACTTATGCCTTGTTTGAGGGTGATTATTTTGTATAATTGTATATTTCTATTATGGCTCATTTTATGCCTGTTTAGTTTCGCATGTAGCACAGGATGGGGTGCAGAATGAAGTTTCTATATCAGATCCAGCTATTTCAGTTCCTGAACAAAATCAGGTACTTGAATGGTGGGATCAGAATGCTTTACAAATTTTCACTTGGTTTTTTTATCTTTTTCTAATTTCTGTTGCAATTAGCTTAATAGGAATAAGGTAAGGGGGGAGGAGTACTATTTTCTTATCTTAAATTAGCATGAATTATTGTTCATCCCAAATTGAGTTTAGTGATGTATTTATGATTAAAACATAAACTTCCACCTTTCTAACAATTTTATTCCTATTTTTATGAAGGATCAGGAAGCTAGAGAAAATTTTGAGGAAGCTGAAGGTTCTTTTTCCAATTCTCATAGTGTTCTTTTCTTTTTCTCTTCTTTTATTGTGAATCAATTCTTCTTGTCTTGAATTAATAACCATCTAATCTTTTCCTGTGGGGCGATTGAATGAAGGACAAAGACTTCAGCTTTCAGAAGATACGAAGGCTACATCGCAAAGGTTTCTGTTACCCAGCTCTATTTCCTCTTTCCTTTAATATACATGGTTTATTGTATTTCTCTCTTTTTCATTTAACTTAATCTCTCAACTTGTTATAAAGAGGCGGTGATATTGCTAATGAAGTTCCTAAGGATGGTGATGGGATTGGCCAACCTTTGAACTGTATTGTAGGTGGAGATAATCTAGGTGAGAATTTTAAACTGATCATCTTATTTGTAGAGCTAGTTAGTTATCAATTAATCATTTCAAATCCAAATAAATGAATTTATTTAGAGTTCTACATTTTTTATTATATGAACTTGGATCAAATAATTCTAGCAAAATTGGTTGAATCTTCAAACGGATTCTAAACTCAAGTATGAACCATTAAAAATTACGAATTCAAATGGCTAAACTGTAAATCTACGAATTGCTCTCTCTGTTCACTTTATATAGGAAAAACTATTTTTTCATAAATACTAAGATGAATGTATTTTTAACTAAAAGATACTGTCAATTTATTCCAAATATACTGATATTCAAGTCTTGCATATGACTTCCATAATTTTGGGGGTATATTTGGAATCAATAAATAAAATATGTTAGTTAAGTTATAAAAATATCCTTAATATTTAAGATATGTTAGTTAAACTATATCCTTAACATTTGTAAAAAAAAAAAAAAGGTTGTGCCTATATAAAAGTGAAAGGAGTATTAGTATTTAGGAGTAAACTGATAGCCCATTTGACTCCAAGAATTTTATGCTATATGATGGCTGAAAGTTGCTATTGTTTTCTGTAATCATTATTCATTGAAAAACTAATCTTGTTTTCAATATGAAGTTTCAGATTCAAGATCACACGAAGTAAACCATTCCTTAGCGGAAGAAGTTGTTGTTAGGAATGATACAGTTCTTGCTAATGGTTTTCCTTCTTCAGGATCAAGGTGAAAAAGAGACCTGAATTCTTTCATTTATTGTTTTTTAATGTATAATCTCAAATCCTATGTAATTCTCATTGTTTCCAATTCCTGCACATTCAGTTTGCTTGCAACACAGCAAGCAGAAGAAGAAATGTTAAAGCCAACAGATGAGCAGCAGAACGACATCGATCCAGGCAACAACAATGCAACTTCTCCTGCTGCTGAGAAACCTGAGCATTTAAGTGCAAGGCCGGTTCAGGAGCCAATTACAAATGAGAATGATAGTGTAGCCACAGGCTCCCAAAACAGTTCTAGCATGCAACAGGAAGGGCCATCCCCGACGCAGCCATTGAAACGTAAGGCAGGCAAGACCAAAGATTTGAAAGTCACTGAAAAGCAACAGGGTGGAAAAAGGAGATATGCGAGGAAGGCAAAGGGTCGGGGGAAATAACGTTAAATTATGTGTAATTTGTACTTTATTGTATAATGTGACTAATAATGATAACTAGTCTAGTCTAGCCCAGGTTCTCGGAAGAAAACATAGTGCCACGTAAGCAGCTGACAGGTTTTCTTTCCTAGTTTAGTGTATTCAAGTTTTTTGGGTTTGGGTATGTAGAAGTTGATTTATGGAGCTATTTACCATTCCGAGCTGCAAATTGGTATTTTATTTTGTATTAACTAGCAACTAATATATTGTTTGAATTTTTATTTGTAGGAGACTAATCTTAATTTTTATTAATTTTAGAAATTTATGCTTTTTTTTTAAATGTGAAATATATATCGTTATACAAAAATCATTTCTCCACTGAAGATGGGCCTTTTTAGAGCGTCTATCCATGATAGGCCCAATAAACAGATATGCAATTATGCGTTCCACTATATAGAACCCTAAATTAAAGAATCGGTTGCTTGGACTGTGCCTTTTCCATTTTCTCTTATTCTACAACACCATGGATCCGTACCCTTCTTCTTCCGCTCAAATTGCTCAGAAAACATGGGAACACGAGAACAACATAATCACGGTAGACTCTTCTCCTACCACCACCAATTCTACGGCGGACGCTTCGTCGGACTCTATTTTCTACTATGATGAGGCAGCACAGACCAAAATCCAGCAGGACAAGCCTTGGGCCAACGATCCTCACTATTTCCGTCGCGTTAAGATCTCTGCACTCGCTTTGCTCAAGATGGTGGTGCACGCGCGATCTGGTGGAACAATCGAGGTCATGGGCCTTATGCAGGGAAAGACTGATGGTGACGCTATCATTGTAATGGATGCTTTTGCTCTCCCTGTTGAAGGTACTGAGACTAGAGTCAATGCTCAGGTCGATGCTTATGAGTATATGGTCGAATACTCTCAGACCAACAAGCAGGTTTGCTTCGAAATTTTGCTTCTCTGAACTCCGCGTGCTCTGGTCCGTTTAGGCTTTAAGCTATATAACCTAGTTTTGCTTGAGGTGTGAATTATTATTATTATTTTTAATTTTTTTTTGGACCTAGTGTATGATATTTGTACAAATGAATGATTTATTTGTTCGTTCCTACCCAATATTAAATATGTGATGAGTGCATACAGTTCCTGATTATAACTCCCATTCATGATTGTGCTATTTATGTAGGCGGGACGGTTGGAGAATGTTGTTGGATGGTATCACTCTCATCCTGGATATGGATGCTGGCTTTCGGGTATTGATGTATCTACTCAAATGCTCAACCAACAATATCAAGAGCCGTTTTTGGCTGTTGTTATTGATCCAACAAGGACAGTATCCGCTGGTAAAGTTGAGATTGGAGCCTTCAGGACATACCCAGAAGGATATAAGCCTCCAGATGACCCTGTTTCTGAATACCAGACTATTCCTCTCAATAAGATTGAAGACTTTGGTGTGCACTGCAAGCAGGTTATAGTATTGTTTATTATTGTTCCATGTGGATTTCCTTGTATTTTCCATGTGCTGATGTTATTGCTTTTTGCAGTATTATGCTTTGGATATCACTTATTTCAAGTCGTCTCTTGATTGTCACCTCTTGGATCTTTTGTGGAATAAATACTGGGTGAATACTCTATCATCTTCACCTCTCTTAGGCAATGGAGACTACGTTGCTGGACAAATTTCAGATTTAGGTACTTGCATGCATTTTCCTTTTTTACATTTCCATTCTATCCTGGTTGTCATTATTAGGTTAAATGTAAATAGTTAGCAATATCCTAATTGATATAGTTAATCTTTATCTCACATATGCCTGAGATGGACAGATTAATTTCTCCAATTTTATTTCAAGCTGAAATAATAGTTTGTGTATTATGCAGCTGAAAAACTGGAGCAAGCTGAAAATCAACTGGCTCACTCCCGATTTGGGCCCTTAATTACACCATCTCAAAGAAAGAAAGAGGTGAGGTCTTTTTGTTTGATATTATTTTTTTCATCTACTTTCAATGTAGATATTTTTGCTTTCAATTTCTTAGAAACATTTTATTGATGCAACTTTTTGCTGGGTCATTTCATTAGTGTTGCTTATGCTTAGTGATGAGAGGCTCGTTTCATTTTGCCATAGATTAAGATGAGAACACAACTTTGCTCCTATTTTTTTGCACCCATCTCTACGTACGAGTTAATAATGGGTACTTATATGATTTTAAATGCAATGCCTAGCAATTTATATACGTGTGCTTGTGATGGGCATTTTTTTCAATTTCACATGCACAGAACTTCAGTGTTCATGTTATTCCATCTAGCTAAGTTGTTTTGCTTCCTGCTTAATCCATAAAACTTTAGGGAGAAAGTGCCTTTGTTTGGGTAGCAAATGCAAAAGATATATCAAGCAGTAAGACTTCCCTCAAAAAGGGAAAAAAAAAAAGTAAGACCAATTTGTAAGCATTTTAATACATCTCATAGCAAATAATATTTGTATTTCCCTTTAAACAGTTGTTGAAATACGCATCCGATCTTGCTCACTTCCCATCCAGCAGTTGTCAAGCATTTGCATGGGAAATTGTTATTCTTTATAGTTGTTGAACTGTTAACATTAAACAACTTAAGAACTCAGCTTTCTCCCCATCTATGAACTATGGAGTTGTTTCCGGCATTTAAATTTTTTTTTCAGGAAACACTCTGAACAATTATAAACTTAGAAGAAATTGTTATTCTTTATAGTTGTTGAACTGTTAACATTAAACAACTTAAGAACTCAGCTTTCTCCCCATCTATGAACTATAGAGTGGTTTCCTGCATTTAAATTTTTTTTCAGGAAACACTCTGAACAATTGGAAACTTACAATTACTTATTTAGAAGGCTATTTAAAATATCTCTGCTGCAAATTGTACTTACTCACAAGACTATTTAGAATCTCTCTGCTGTGAATTGGACTTGTATCAATCAAACCATCAAGGGCGCTGGGTGCACCCTATTTTTGTGCTTATAATTTTATTTTTTTTCAATTACAAATCTCTGAATATTTGCATGAGGTTTTCATGGTAATTGATTTTGGATCGCCACTGATATTAATTTCAGGAGGAATCTCAACTTGCTAAAATTACCCGCGATAGTGCTAAAATAACTGTGGAGCAAGTCCACGGTCTCATGTCACAGGTATCTAGCTTGTTTGATCTCTATATGCTCACTTAGAACAATTGTATCATCTAGGATGAAACAATTGATCAAAGAACAGATTATGCTTTCTGTAAAAGACTGAGTTTGTCTGTCTGTTTGTGTTTTAGGTAATCAAGGACATCCTTTTCAACTCTGTAAGACAATCTAGCAGGTCTCGAACTGAGGGTTCTTCTGGTCCTGAGCCAATGGTAGAAAGCTGATTGGTCGATAGTTCTTCGTGTTGCAACTAGGTTTGATGATTGAAATATTTGTTAGGAAAAAAGAAAATATTGACATTAAAACCAAAAGCTGCAGAGATTTTTGTTCCTCTTGAAGCTTATGTAAATTCTTTAATGCATCCATCCATCATTGATTAGGCTTGCAAAATTCGACTTTTAATCATTTGGTAGTTGATACCTATCTACTGCTTTTGCTAAAATTTTTTAATTACAGAAACTATTTTCCATTTTCCTTTCATTCCCATATGCATGAAGAAGAGGGTTCTTTGTAAGCACTTAAAACTTTTAAGCATTTTAAATTTAGAAGCCATCCATTTCTCTCTCTGTCTGGGTAAAGCTAATTTAATAAAAATAGCGTTTTGCTATTTTTGAAAAGGTGCTTGTTATAAGCTAAAAGCTGATAAGCTCAAGTCAAGCCATAACAAATACTTGGAAAATTGGTTTTAAGGTCAGGATCAAGCTTTTGAAATAGATTTTGGAGGTTTTCAGTGAATATCTATCTACTTCATAAAAGGCCTTTTCTTGTGAGGCCATACTACTTGATGTGACCTAAACCCAAGTTGGCTCTTAAAAGTTACATACCTTTTTGTACCAATGAATGGTCTTGTCTTTTATTAGTGAAAATGAAAGGCTTTTTTTTGGGTGATTAGAGGAAAATGATAATTAATTAGTTCTAATTAAATTTATCTTGTTATTAGCAATTTTTTTATTGAATTTAAAAAAATAAAAAATAAAAAATGGTTATATGAAGTAATAGTAAGTCCACTAAGTTTATACTTTCCTAATGGAGTTTCTATTATTTTGAATTTTGGATAAAAATCAAAATTTGTTTTGTTATTTTAATTTATCCTCTGCAGAGTGTTTGGGTCATAATAGACATTTCCAACCGCTTTCGTAAATATTTTATGGTTTTTTTAATTAATATATTATTGGAAAATAATTTCAATCTTTTATATTAATATAACCTCCTTCTAATCATTTTTAGTACAATTTAATTAAATTATTTTCTTATGGTATGAATTAATTAAGTAAAATATAGAATTTTAACGGTCCAATTGATAGCTAAGGACCCAATTACATACATGTAAAACATTTAAATTTATAATATGATAAAAGTAATTTACTTTACTACTACCATTAATTTTTAAATATTATTTTAAAAAAAAAAAAAAAGAGAGAGTTATGGTTAAAATTTTCCTTTCCAAATTAAGTCATAATGGATTAGTAAGCACCAAAAGAAGATTTGTAATTTGATGAAATATGAACCATAGTTGATGGGTTACTTCTACAAGTGCAATAATAAAGGCTGACAAGAAAGAGTTGAGAAAATGGATGGCTCATAACCAAAAATAAAATAAAAAAGATGAAACATGTGAAAAGGAAAGAGGTTACTGTGTCTGATACTACAGATATGAATCGGCAGATATTAAACTCGAAACCCGCATAACAACATTTATCGTAAAATTTACGGTAATCAACATATAATTGATAAAGAAGATTTCCAATTTATTTATTTTGTTTTATTTATGTATGTAAGAAACAAAAAGAAAGAAGAAGAAGAAATTTGCACAAGTGTGGTTCACATGTAAAGAGAAGAAGAAGAGCAAGCAGCTTGTGATAAGAGTTTTTCAATTTTTTTTTATTAAAAAAAATCCAATAAATTAATTATTTTAAATATTTAATTCAAATATCTTTAAAAAAATAAAATTCAAATATAATTAAATGTTAACTATAGTTAATGGATTATATTACCAACCTAATTGAGCAAGTAAAAAATATTAATATTTATATTTATCTAATTTATTAAAAAATAATTAAATAAAAAAGAGTACAATTTTAAAATTTTAGTGTCTTAACGAGAGAGAGAGAGTTAGACTTCGGCCTCTTAACGAGTTTCTCTCTCTAAAATTAGATTCTTATAAGATAAGAAAAAGTTCACAAGGAAAGAAATGGTCCTCTTGATGAGGTTTGGTTTAGAAATCACATGCCACTAACTCTCCTCCACTACTTCTCCTCCTAATATACTCTCCATTTTTCCTTTTCTTTCTATATTCCTCTACTACCCTTTCATACTTTCCCACTTTCTCTATTCTTTCTTTTTTTACACTTGTTGGCTTCCTATTGGCTTCTATTCTTTTACTTTTTTGTCTTTTCTCATCTATATTCCTTACCATTTTTTCTTCTACTATATAAATCCTTCTATGCTTACCCTTTCTCATGAAAAATCTCTATCTTCCTTCAACAACTTTATATGTAAAATATTTTGCATCTAATTCAAGCTTATCTTCTTTGTCCGTGTCGACGATCGGGAGAATCATACCTTATATTAGTCTTACAATCAATTTCAAACTGAACTAATTTAAGAATACCATTATTTACAGAGTAAATTTTACTAATATCAGAACAATCACTGTTGTATAATTTTAAATTTACTTATGTGAAATATTGTAACAAGAAATTGGACCCAATATGGATTTTTGGGACTAGCTCATTTTGTGCTCCATCAAGGATGCTTCATAAAATGGTCCCATCAATATGCTGTCAAGTATTCCTTCAATGTATTTTTGTTGGTAAAGGAGTGATATGTAATTTGATAGGTTTTATTTTTAAAAATGTTGATAAACAAGAATTGAGTCCTCCATAGATGAAAAAGAGAGTAGGAAATGATAGGTATTAGGTATATATGCTCTAGCCACTTACTTAGTGCTTGTCTACTCTAAACTTTCAACCCCAAATGATGCTTCTCACTCTTCCTCTTATTTTTCTCTTTTTCCATTAAGAATCTTCTTGGGGAGGTACAAACCAAATGTACAAACAATAGTAACCACAATAAAGCAATGGTGCCAAACAATTTGGAGGCTAAATTTTTTTTATTCTTTCAAAATCATATGAATAAGCCTAAGCAATGGTGCCTAATGTTATATGTGTTACTCATAAAGGCCTTGCGATCCGTCGAGTTATCATGAATCATCAGAGCCCGCGTCGACCTTGTATCTAATAAATGCATCCCTTCCAGAAGTCAGGATTTATTGCACGTATTAGCTCTAGAATTACTACGGTTATCCGAGTAGTAGGTACCATCAAACAAACTATAATTGATTTAATGAGTCATTCACAGTTTCACAATCTGAATTAGTTCGTACTTACACATGACTATTCTTGTTATTGCTAGTGGGAACATATCATATTTGTGTTGTGTTATAAGCCTAATCTTTAAATGTTATGCCACTTTCTTAGCACTATAACCATTACATTTTATTCATTTCAAGATTAAATTATTTTAAAAGAGGTTAATTACTATAATTTTCACAATTTTCACGTACCAATTGAAAAATTAAAACTTGATTAAGTTGCTTTAAGCTTGATTTGAGGCGATGCAAGTCTAATCAAACTTCCACATGATTAATGCCTTAATAAAAGGATTAGATACGTAATACTTTCTTCTAAATATGGATCAGAAAATTTAATTTTAAATTCAAATATTAACAAAAGTAAATCAGAATTGTACGTTTTTCCCGTACGGACTCTTTAATTGACTCTTTATATATATATTATTATTATAAAATGGCATGTGATGTGACCAAAACATAACCTTACAAAGACCGCAATATATATTATTATTGTTATTACTACTTGCCAATTACAATTTGGCCACTATTTCTTTTTTATTTGTCAAAATAATTATTATAAAAAAAAAATAACAATTATTTAAATAAATAAAGATTATACATAAATAAATATGTGGAATTTACTGTTTTGGTCTGTACAAATAGAATAATTATAATTAATTATTTAATTGGATAGTGTAGAATTGAATCAGATGCAATTTGAAGGATAAGAAGATGGGTAGGTATTAGTGTATTGTGTACCAAAATAATATTCAATATTCAATAGCTCCATTTCACACTTTTTCCCCCTTTATGCTCAATGGTTGGCCCTCTTCTTTAATCAAATATACTATTCCATACCAATTTAATTTGGATTAAATTAAATTAAATTAACCATATTATATTTTTAATTTGGATTTTGATTGGTTAAATTTTAAATTATAAAAAATATTACATTAATAACTAAACTAATATTTATTATTACCATCATTAGTATAATAATCATTTTGAATTATATATATAATATGAAATACTTAGGAACATATATTTTTCTAATACATCTTATGTGCTTGAAATTTAATAGTGACTAATTTAAATTTGATTAACTTTATATAATGAGTTTATGGATTTTTTAAATACGGTTAAAATTGAAATAAATTATTTTATTTGTAATCATTCCAATAAATTGGACCTAAAAGTAAAAAATAAAATATTTTTTTAGTATAAATAATTACAAATATTTAATAAACTCTTCTTATATTTATTTAATACAATTCAAAATTTTCTATAATTTATTTTGATTAATTTAATGATTACAACAAATATCATATTCAAACAAAAATCATATGGTTCCTATAAAAAATAATTAAAAATATTATATATAAAATAAAAAATGAAAATAATAAAAAAAATAAGTAAAAATACATACGTATATAACGAGTAAAAAATTAGTTTTTATAAAAAATTGAGTAATTTAATAGTAATATTGTCTTAAAATATGTATAAAAAAGTTCTAAAATTAGTTATTAAAGAAATGAATAAAAACTTTTTTTTTTATTTTGTAAAAAATTAAATATTATTTTTTAATTAATTTTGTTGGTTGAAAAAGATGTTTGGTAGTTACAGATAATATGGAATTTTATATTGAAGAAATATTGCCACCCACCCAACTTGAAATATCATCTCTCCTTCCTCTTCCTCTTCCTCAGTCAAATAATTGACCATTCTACTCATCATTTTGTAAGAAAAACGTCAGGCTAATTAGTAATTTCACACTCTTACATTTTACCAAACAATTATCACATTTTCTTTTTCAATTTTATTCTAATAAATTTTTATTTTTTTATGAGATTTTACAATAAAAAAATAAATTTATTTTATTTATGCAGCTAAAGATTTATAATCGAATCTTTAAAAAAAGAAATTTATTAAAAGAAATCATATTTTAATAAATAATATTTACGAAATACGACTTTCACGGCCATAAAAAATGATGTAATTGAGATTCTCATGAAATTGGTGAATTCTATGAATTGTAACCTTTTTCTCAACCAACTAATAAAATCCATCAAATCAATATAAAGCTTCAATTACATCAAAACTAAACAATCTAAATACCAAATGGCAAAAGAAAATAAAGCAAAAGACCTTTTTCACATTGCCAATGACTAATTACCAAGTGTTGGAGGCTACAATTTCGGGAATAGGGTCCCACTTCCACCTTCAAATGCCTGTGTGTAGGGTTAGTAAACAAATCAAACAGTTCGAGATTCATTCGACGTTCGATTCGAAAAAAAATTCGATTCAATTCGTATTCGAAATTTAAACGAGCCGAATTTTCAAGTTCGAATATTTCACGAACCGAACTCGAATCGAATATAACTATTCGCGAACTGTTTTTCGAACACTCTTAAAACGACATCGTTATATATATATATATATATATATATGCACAATAATTCGAATATTTGAATCGTATACTGTAATCAAATAATAATCGAACTATTCGCGAATATTTTCGAATAGTTGTCGAATCGAATTCGAACTTTTAATTAATATTCGAGTCGAATACGAATTCAAATTCGAACACTACGAATACCTAAACGAACTCGAACCGAACCTATTATTATTCAGTTCGATTCGGTTTGTTTACAGCCCTACCTGTGTGATACCACAAAAATTGGAGGATTGCATTTTTATATTAGAATATGAATCCCATCCCATTTGCTTGAGAGGTACGATTATAATTAAAAACAATACTTCAACGTTCTTTATTTTGATTGGTCAAAATGTTAAAAATTATTTTTTCACTAATTGAAATGAGAAAACCTATTTTATTTTTTTTTTTGAATTCCTAATGATTATTTGAGAGTTACTATTGTTGATGAGACATTCTAAAATATTTCAATGATGATTATAATATAAAGTTGAATTTTCTATGGCATGATTAAAATGTCCAAATTTGTTGGGCAAAAGTCAATGTTTTAATTTTGATTTTCACCTCAAATTGGATGTGGAAAAACATTATTCAATTATAATAACTTAGTCCATAAACTACTTTCATTCACACCTTGTTCATAATATAATTTAGAATAAATTAGGAAGTGTACGGGTGAAGACAGAATATTTGCAAATTACATCAATTAAAATATTTGATCCTTAATTAAACATATATTATAACTTTTCTTGCAATTTAGTCCATTCAACGGATTTGATTGGAGTTTTTTAAATAAATTAGTACTAAATTTTAAAAAATTCCAATTAAACCCACAAAAATTATGATTAATCCTTGATTAGCTTAATTGTGTTTATATTTTTTAAACTAAAACGACAAATGGATAGCTTTTTTCTTAAAAAAAAAAAAAAAAGAATGAATGAATGGTCCAACGTCGCGTGCAGGAAACTTACGGCGGTGGGAGTGGGGACAAAAGAGGACAATCCCACAATTTGCGACCCTGAGGAAACCATAGAGCTATCATAGTTTTGCACGTATTCTAGTAGATTAATGTCAAATCAAGACTGGCCGGGCCAAGCAAGATTGCCCATGATTTCTGTTTTAGAATTAGAGTTACAATACAACTGTTTTATTATTTCTCTATTTCCTCCACGCGCGTACTTGCTACCTCCATCTATATATTAAGGGGTAATTTATTAAAATATTAGTATGAAATTACTATTATAATTTAGACAAACATGTTCAAATAAGTATAATTAAATCTCTAATAGAGAAAATAATAATAATTTGTAAATTATACAGCTGTGGTTATAAAAGCAGATAAGAAAGAAAGGTAGACAGAAGGAAGGCCGGGCTGGGGAAGTTAGTAACCGGAGCTGCATCTTTAATCCGACCACCACCACTACCACCACCGTGTCTGCATTTAAAGAGCGCGTGGCAGGTCAAGATTGACAAAGGGCATAAATAAAGTGTCAATTAGTAGGTCCCACCGCCCCCTTCCTCCTTTTCCTTATAACCCAAACTCTGGTATATATACCGACTTGAATGGCCTCTTTCAAGGGTCGAGATATAGAGAGAGACACAACGCAACACTATATTCACTCTCATCTCTTCACCTTCTAGTTTTCCCTGTCTGTCTGATTATGATTCTCTGAAACGAGTTCTATTTTCTATATAAATATTATATATCGCCACTGTATCTTTTAACAGTTTTTCATCTCATCGTCGACGAAGATGTCGGCCAAAGGCGGCATCAGTTTGGAGGAGATTAAGAACGAGTCCGTTGATCTGGTATTTTTTCGTTTTCGTTCGCTTTTTTCTTGGAAAATTTTTATAATAGTTAGCTCAATCCATAATTGCAGAGGAAAAAATTGCATAGTAACGTAGTTTCGTTTAATTATCACTGCAACTGTATTATCATGTTCATGCTTTTTTGTCTTCATTAAGCTTTGAGATCTTGTTTGGCAGACGAGACGACTCTTACCTATCTGGCTATTATTTTCTAGCTCTTCGTATAGATATTTTAATAATTTATTGATTTCAGGGGAAAAATAACGAAATCATAAAAATCATAATCGATTCTTCGCTAGCATGTTTTATTATTATTTTTTAATTTAATACTGTATTTAAAACATGAAAACAGTTTAACTTATTCTATTTCGAAATTCGAAGTGTATATTTTACTATTTTTTTTTATATTAAATTCGTATATGAGGACTTGACAATGACGAATCTGATTCGGTTAGCGTAATTTATGACTGAAAATTGTGTTCAACTTTTTCTGCATATAATTTCGCCGCCGACGATGATATGCAATCGTAATTCGCCGGAGATCGCGTCGAAACTTTCGGGAATAGTATAAGAACAGAGAGGACTTGTGATTTGGTGGGACTTTGTGACGTGGATTTTTCCTGAATTATTTATTGAATAGAAAGTTTTTCTAAAGTAGTGCTGATTCTGTTGCTTGAGCGTGAATTTAACGCTCCTAATCACATGAATGAACCCACTGAGATCACAACGCACGTATCTTTAAAGTTACGTACGTAGCCAAATTTGATTAAAACCAAATTGGTTTGGTTCTTTACTTCTCTGCCACTGCTACCATTACTTTAATTGTTTATTTTGTTTTTTCGTAAATAATTGATTTAATTTTCGCAATTCTTAGTATTTTAGCATTTTTCATCACTTCAAACCTTCATTTTAATAGAACTCCAAATCACCATCCTTATTTATTTCGATTGACTCAGTGGTCATGTTGGTCAAATTTCCATGGTACTATTTTTGACTTTTGGGATGAGATGAGTAAATTTTGATTGACTTGTAGGTTCGTGTTCCTATTCCCGACATATTAAGTTTACAATTACTGGTTTGATTCAGCAACTAAACAAAGTTGCTTAGTTCATTAATCCTTGGAATTTCAGATAAGGTGCTTTGTAATTTATGTTCTACGGTTTAAACCTCCGATTGAGCATTCCTGTTCTGTTTTTAGCTAAACAGAGTTACTTAGCTCAATAATCCTTGGAATTTATTTATTTATTTTTGTAAGAGTTGGAATTTATTTAAGATAAAAATTAATGTTCTACTGTTTAAACCTTCAACTGAGCGTTCCTGTTCTGTCTTCAGGAAAGGATTCCTATAGAGGAAGTGTTTGAACAGCTGAAATGCACCAGGGAAGGTCTTTCTTCAGACGAAGGAGCCAATCGGCTTCAAGTTTTTGGGCCAAACAAATTAGAAGAGAAAAAGGTTAGTTTGGCAATCTAATGGTCACTCTAGTTGGTCCTTTTTTTAATTCAAGATCAGACTTTCAACCTTTAACTAGTTCTTTCTATGTGGTGATAATAGGAGAGCAAACTTCTCAAATTTTTGGGATTTATGTGGAATCCATTATCATGGGTCATGGAAGCTGCTGCAATTATGGCCATTGCTTTGGCTAATGGTAGTGGAAGACCTCCAGACTGGCAAGACTTTGTTGGAATTGTTGCCTTGTTATTCATAAACTCCACTATAAGTTTCATTGAAGAAAACAATGCTGGAAATGCAGCAGCAGCCCTCATGGCTGGTCTTGCGCCCAAGACCAAGGTAACAAGCACATAGTTGTCAACTTCAAATATTATCTGCTCGGTTCAGTGTTCATAATTATTCCTGCTGTCATATAAAAATATTTTTAAACAGAGATCTGAATTATTCATTATTGAAAAGGGCAGGAAGGATGATCCTTTTTATATATATGGAAGTGGGCTTTGGATATCCTTGGGCTTTTTATAGTGGGCTAGGGTCTTATATAAATATTGGGCCCCTATTGAATGGGTCCCCGTACAAAATGGTTTGCCATCAATTCCCATCTAATTTTTTCAATCCTGTGTGTGGAAAAATATAGGTTCTCAGGGACGGTAGATGGACTGAGCAGGAGGCTGCAATATTGGTTCCTGGAGACATTATCAGCATCAAATTGGGAGATATTATTCCTGCTGATGCTCGTCTTCTCGAGGGTGATCCTTTAAAGGTCGATCAATCTGCCCTTACAGGAGAATCTCTTCCTGTTACTAAAAACCCCTCAGACGAAGTGTTTTCAGGCTCAACATGTAAGCAGGGAGAAATTGAAGCAGTTGTCATTGCAACTGGTGTGCATACCTTTTTCGGTAAAGCTGCCCATCTAGTGGACAGCACTAATCAAGTTGGACATTTCCAACAAGTTCTAACGGCCATTGGTAACTTCTGTATTTGCTCTATTGCTGTTGGAATCTTTATTGAACTCATAGTTATGTACCCAATACAGCATCGCAAGTACAGAGATGGAATTGATAACTTACTGGTCCTCTTAATTGGAGGAATTCCCATTGCTATGCCAACTGTTTTATCTGTCACCATGGCTATTGGTTCGCACAGACTCTCTCAGCAGGGTGCAATTACCAAAAGAATGACTGCCATTGAGGAAATGGCTGGCATGGATGTTCTCTGCAGTGACAAGACTGGAACTTTGACCCTGAACAAGCTGACTGTTGACAGGACTCTAATTGAAGTGTTTGCCAAGGGTGTGGATAAAGAGCATGTTATCCTTCTCGCTGCTAGAGCTTCAAGAACTGAAAATCAGGATGCCATTGATGCTGCAATTGTAGGAATGCTTGCTGACCCTAAGGAGGTATGAAATTGTAAAGTTGTCCTATTCTGATGTTTCACAAAGAATCAAAGATTTTGAGCATAACAAAATCATTAATTGTGCAGGCACGAGCTGGTGTTAGGGAGATTCATTTCCTTCCATTCAACCCTGTTGACAAGAGGACCGCCTTAACGTACATAGATTCTGATGGAAGTTGGCATAGAGCAAGCAAAGGTGCCCCTGAGCAGGTGACTATTGCTATTAATGGTTCCATCACCTGGAATACGAAATCTTTAGGGCGAGAACTGCTAATTCACTTTTTCTTTTTCTGATTTATGACAGATACTAGCTTTATGCAACAGCAAGGAGGACGTAAAGAGAAAAGTACACTCTGTGATTGACAAGTTTGCTGAACGTGGGCTTCGCTCATTAGCTGTTGCAAGACAGGTCCTTGATCTGATCCTTTCATCTATTTTTATTTTTATTTTTTTGTCAAACTAAAAAAATGCATAATCTCAATATCAATTAATTGCGTGCAGGAAGTACCTGAGAAAACAAAAGAGAGTCCAGGTGGTCCATGGCAGTTCGTTGGATTGCTGCCTCTTTTTGATCCACCCAGGCATGACAGTGCTGAAACCATTAGAAGAGCTCTCAACCTTGGTGTGAATGTTAAAATGATTACTGGTAATAATATTTGAAAGTAAATTCATCTTTTTCTTGTTTAAATGTTGTACTGCTTAGACATTTTTATGACCTTCCTATGGTTATCCAGGTGATCAACTGGCTATTGCTAAGGAAACTGGTCGCAGGCTTGGAATGGGAACGAACATGTATCCATCTTCTTCATTGCTTGGTCAAAGCAAGGATGCTTCTGTTGCAGCCCTCCCTGTAGATGAGCTCATTGAAAAGGCTGATGGGTTTGCTGGAGTTTTCCCAGGTAATTTTTGCTTCTGTGGCTAAATGTCTTTTTTCTTGTTCTATTCCTAAACTCAAATTACACTTCCATGTGTACAATTTTGTTTTGCCATATTATTGCAAGATCCCATAATCTTTTTTGTCTCAAAATTCTGTTTGTGTTTGTAAATTTAAACTTCTGTTTGTTTTTTTCTGGTCCATTTTTCTCATTATCTAATTGACAACATCAGTTTCAGGGGGTTTGAAATTCAATATGAAAAATAGAGTCGCTTTTCCTTGTTTTGACCTAAATTTTGTATTTTAACAGAGCACAAGTACGAAATTGTGAAGAGGCTACAGGAAAGGAAGCACATCTGTGGTATGACAGGAGATGGTGTGAATGATGCCCCAGCCTTGAAGAAGGCAGACATTGGAATTGCTGTTGCTGATGCAACTGATGCTGCCAGAGGTGCTTCTGACATTGTCCTTACTGAACCTGGTCTTAGTGTGATTATTAGTGCAGTCCTGACCAGCAGAGCCATATTCCAAAGGATGAAGAACTACACTGTGAGTTGCATTTTCTACTCTTTCTGCTACCCCAATTCTGCTGTTGTGGAAATGTTTCAACAGTCTAATCTTACTGTTTGTGCATTCTCTGCTGCAGATATATGCAGTCTCAATTACAATCCGTATTGTCGTGAGTACCAAAATTCATTTGATTAGCATATTTATTGAAAACACATTCTGGTTCTTGATTTTAATCTCTCTTTTTTTGTTTCTAACGTTGCAGTTTGGCTTCATGTTTATTGCCTTAATATGGAAGTTTGACTTTGCTCCATTCATGGTTCTTATCATTGCCATCCTAAACGACGGTAAGTTCTTTAGTGTAATATATTAATATTCACGAGTTTGAATTCTAACATTTTACCATAGATTATTTATGTCATCAACATTTGTCTGATTTGGTGAATCATTTTGACTCTAGGAACAATCATGACAATTTCAAAAGACAGAGTGAAACCGTCTCCACAGCCAGATAGCTGGAAACTCAAAGAGATCTTTAGCACAGGCATTGTTCTTGGAGGTTACATGGCACTAATGACCGTGTTATTCTTCTGGGCTATGAAGGATACTGACTTCTTTTCAGTAAGATATTACAACATCATTGTCTGAAGGAAAGTACAGAAAAGATTTTGTTCTTTGACAATGTTTTTATGTATTGATCCATATAGGACAAATTCGGTGTAAGATCATTGGGAGGCAGTAATCCTGAAATGATGGCAGCTTTATACCTGCAAGTGAGTATCGTGAGCCAAGCCCTTATTTTTGTCACAAGGTCCCGCAGTTGGTCCTTTATTGAACGCCCTGGACTTCTTCTTCTCAGCGCATTCATGATTGCTCAGCTGGTAACGCCTTAATCTGATCCTATAAATTTCTCCTTGGTCTCTAGTGATTATATGAACAAAGAAAAAAAATATTATCATTTTTTTCATTGTGGACAGTTTGTTGACAACCTAAACTGGACATATTTAAAATGACAGGTGGCAACATTGATAGCAGTTTATGCAAACTGGGGTTTCGCTCGCATTAAGGGATGTGGCTGGGGATGGGCTGGTGTAATCTGGCTTTATAGTATCGTTACTTATATCCCACTTGATCTGCTCAAATTTGCAATCCGCTACATTCTGAGTGGCAAGGCATGGGATAATCTTTTGGAAAACAAGGTATATACATTGGTTATGTTCTTTTGCTTATAGAATCCTTTAGGAGTTTGAACTATTTTCTCTAAATTGAGATTTGATCCAATGATCATTTACGCTTCTTCTTAAAACAGACTGCCTTCACAACAAAGAAAGACTACGGAAAAGAAGAGAGAGAAGCTCAATGGGCTACCGCTCAAAGGACACTTCATGGTCTTCAGCCACCTGAAACTAACAACTTATTCGGTGAAAAGAGTGGTTACAGGGAGCTTTCAGAAATCGCTGAGCAAGCCAAGCGACGGGCTGAAGTTGCAAGGTCAGTTTCAGTATCCAAATAGCTTATTCCATTTGGACTAGCATTACTAGAATTCTCACTTTTTATACTGAAAAGTCTTACCTTTACATTTATATTTTGGGATTACAGGCTGAGAGAGCTGAATACTCTTAAAGGGCACGTTGAGTCAGTAGTGAAGCTCAAGGGACTTGACATTGACACAATTCAACAACATTACACAGTTTAATGAGTTAACAGAGGGAGAAAGAAGATATGATGACGAAACAAATTTGCCTAATTGAAAATTTTTCTTTAGATTAGAATATATATGTTATTTCTACTCTTATTATAATTTATGTTACTTTTCCTCCCCATTAATGGACACAGGAGAGTTATTCTCCTTTAAGCTTATTTACCTTTAGTAAATAGTTTTTTTTACTCAATTTCTCATTGTTGTACATTTTGCTTTCTCCCCCTTCTTTCTATCGCTTCCAAATGTTTTTTTTTTTTTTTTTGTTTAAAATTGGTTTGTCATGATTAGTAATCTTCCTCCTTGGATTTGTTTTGGTTCAACTTTCGTAGAAGTTGACTTCCAAGTAAGACTTATGGATGTCATTTGTTGGCTAAGATGATTATAAGAGAACCTTGCCTCGTTCTTTTTACTTAGAAACAAGGCTATATTATAAGAGAACCTTTCCTAAGTTGATGACATTAGCTTACTTACCAATTAGTACTCATAGTCGATATGTTTGGAATAAAAATCTCTTAAGCAAAGTATAACAAAAACAGTACATTATCCATAAAAATTAAAATCATTTCTCGCGATTAGCTCTTCAATTTAAATTATTTATTTACGTTGATTCGGACTAAAAATGAAATATAAATTTTTTGGTGACAAATTTTATTTTAATCCTTCTGCCATTAATGACTAAAAGAAGAAGATAGAGCAAATTTATATTTTGATCCTTATGACTAATTGTAGATTAAAAAACCAGCTAAAAGTATCTTTCTGTTACAATTTCATAGTTACATTACCTTCTTATTACGAATTGAAGATAGGGTACGGTTTGATTACAAGTACGTCTAAGGAAAATAAGTCTTTTTTTATAAAATGGAAATGTTTCAACAGTCAGAAAGATTACAAAGTAGAATAATAAACCTTATACAAGAATTCAAGAAAAGAAGACTAACACTAAGGTTGAAGAATATCTAAATTCAGAATGCACCACTCAGTGGCATCCTGCCACTATCTATAGGATCAGTTGCACTGAAGCACTTGATGATGAAGCTTACCCGCCAACTTAGAGTTGCTGCCATAGACATTCATTCGTCATGTCTCTCATGGTCTTCTAATAAATTTTCAAAACCAAGAGACTTTTAAAAAAAAAACAATTAAATAATCAACATAATTTAATTCAACCTAGTTTCAAGTTAAATAAGAAACCAGTATGCATAGAATTAATCTTACTATACAGTCTGGTAAACCAAGTTCATCTTCGTCTACATGTTTTTGCAATAATGGTAATGGCATATCCTAATACACACTTATCAATAATTAACCAAAAGGAACTTCCTCTTCTTGTTTGCTAGGGGAATTGTCTATATATCTTACCACTATACTAATTTGTACATTTAAGTTTTACTGCCAAAACAAATAAATAACCATTAACTGGCGCTCGTGTCCTGAGATATTTGTTGAATGACTCGAGGCAGATTCAATACAATCTCTGCATAAGCTGAGACAGAGAAAGGGAACATATTATGAATTTATGATATGAAATGAAAATCAATACAGAAAACAGGCACTCATAAGAATGGCAAAAGCTAATCTAAAGAGCAAACTGTAGGGATTCATGTCTTTTAGAGTTAATTGAAAAACTACTAATTACAAAACTAGAATGCATAATTAGTCTCGTAGTGAACGAGTCGACCTTGCTGCTAGTTCACCAGAAGAACAAAAATATTCAGAGAAAGCAAAGTTAATGCGGGCTCATGCTTAGGTGTAGTTGTAAAATCCAAATCTAGTTAAAAGGCTTGAGCAACGGTTGGTTAACACCAATAAACCAAAAGAATGAACCAAAATATCGAAATTGACTTTTATATAAACAATAAAGTTGGTGTTTTAAGATTTTTAACCAAACCAATTGCAGGTTCTGTTTGGTTCAGTCAAAGATTTTATTTTTTTTGGCTCCGGACAGTTTTATACAATAAGCTTTGGTTTGAACAGAATCGACCGAAATCAGTTTGGTTCAAACTGATTGATAAGCCCTACTACTTAATGTGGCAATCTCCTCCATTATAGTAAAGACCTTTCGCCAATCCACAACAATCTTAGCATAATTATTTTAACCTTTGAGGCTTTGGCTGATGCAGGATAGGCCTGGCCCTCTAGATAAGCCCATAGGGAAAGAAAATGAACTGAAGGTTACAAATTTATAAAAGATTATCCTAAAAGCAAATCCTTAATTGCAAACACAACACTATTATAGTGTGTGTGTGGTTGGTTTCTTTTTGTTCTTCTACTTGGATTATAGGAGAAAACCTAAAAGAAGAAAGACCAAAGATCCAGCATGAACGCAAAACCTTCACCTTGACAAATAGAAGATATAAATTTGAGAGAAAGTAAAACCTTCTGGTAAACTCATGGTTCTTAAAGCACCCTCAGCATAAGATAAGCGAACTGGACTTGGGAAACTTGCTCCATTTTTCATTGGCCACGCAAACACTCTGACTCTAGTTGGCAGTACACAGATTAGATCTGAATATCTAAGACTGACGACCAGCTTACTGCAACAAGAAATGGTACAGTAAAAATCAGTTTAAGAACAAAGTCGAAGAACGTCATTTTTCAGTAGATGTATAGTTTAGAAGTGATAGAGTGGACGGTAGAATTTAGACAAAATTGAAGCAGGAGGTAGCTAAAATTCAAAGGAACAATTAGATGAAACAAAATATAGGCTTGAAAAGAATGTACTGCCTCAAAATGTACCAACCAATCAAAGTCATCCAACCCAAATTCTATCATATTGTATGAAAGGCTATGATATAGCTCTCCAATTTGATTACCATACAACTCCTTAATAAGCCGAACCTATACAGAAAAAAAAAAAAACGAAGAGCCCCTATTACTTTTAGGTATAGCAATAATGTATGCTAAAGATTCACATATAAAAATATTTCAAGTTGAAGATAGCCTCAAATAGGGAAAAAGTGGAGGAAAAAGTTAAGTTCCTAATCAGGAATCTGCTGAAAGACTCTGATTTTGAAAACAAGGGTCGTCTTTAGTTAAAAGAGAACTAAGTTATCAACATTGGCATCTCAAATAGAAACATCTAAGTGTTCACTGTTCATACCTGTTCCCTTCTATCAACATAAGCCTGCAGCAGTTCTCCAACGTGATCTATAAATCTCTGGAATATCAATGGGCAACATTGAGAATTTGAGAAGGCTCAAACATTACATCATAAATTAAAAAAAAAAAAAAAAAGCGACATGTCAAGAAACCAACCTTACCATAGCATTGGAAGAAAGTAGATCATTTTCTATTTCTCGTATTGGCAGAAAGAAAGGAATTGTGTGTTCAAGGACAGTCATCTTTTCAAGAAAGGACTTGCTCTCAAGCACACAATGATACAGTTCACAAGGTTCTCCTGTAAAATACACAATAACCAACAAGTCAACTTTCCAATGGCAAAAACCAATGGATGACAGCTGTCAAAAGAACAAATGAACAAAATGACTTAACAGCACTTTTATCTGGCAAATTTTTTCCATCATAATGAAGTTTAAAATTTGAAAGTTGCAAAATGCAGCTTCTTTATTAATAGGAAAACTTGGAAAAATTACAAGGCCTTTTATTATCAACAGTTTAAATTTAAGCACTCAGCTTAAACATTCAAAACTTTTAAAACATAAATCAGAGTTCAAATATTAAAAAAGGCAGTCAAAACAATTAATTTGTTTTAGAAGAGTACAGAAGGACAAGACCACAAAAGAATCCAGTTATCTGATGATCTAACATAAAAGTGCCACTAACCTCATGCTTTTGATCACAGAAGACTAAGCAATAACAATGTCTCATGAACGTCAAACAGTAATTACTATAATTGCATACAACATGGAATCAAGGTAGACAGAAATACATTTTTATAGGACGCTGTGACACAATTCACTTCAGAATACCTGCAAAAGATGTCTCGTACTGAATGCCAATTCTTGCCCCTTCTAAACAACAAATCACCTATTCACATAAAGGAAATATTCAGTAAATGACTCACCTCAAATAATATATCAATCAGAACCTTAGAACCTATTCCATTAATCATTCTGGATATTGATTCAAACTTTAACCATCTTTTTCAAATTTAAACTTAATATTTTCTTTCATCCAGGCATTAAATGTAAGAAATCACTAAATATCTAGAAAAGCTTTTGCTCAAAACCCCAAGGGTCATCCACATAGAGATTTTTTCCAGGAAAGATTACCTTATTTCCAGCTCTATATGTAATTTTATCCTCAGAGTCAGGAGCTGGCACATTTGAATCACCGGCCATTGCCTTTCTGTCAGCCTCCATGTGAACCTTAAAAAAAAAAAGCAAGGTCAGTGCTTCAAACAATTTATCATACGATTGATGAAAGCGAGCAGAAGGGAAAGAAAGCACTGTTGCCAACTATACAAAGAGACAAAAAAAATGTAAATGTTAATGTATTCATTTTTTCATTCATATAACTTGACATTGGATTTGAAAAGAAGAAAACCATCCAACTATTCTGAAGTACTCCATAAAGTTATACCCTCTCTCTAATTGTAGCCAAAAGCCCATCATTCCATTCTTCACCATCTAAGTAAACCTCTGCAAAAAAAAAAAAAAAAAAAAAAGATGAAATAAACAACATTTTTTAATCAATGAATTGAGATATAGGAAGGAATGCTGAAATTAGTTCTGATACATGGAAGATGAGGAAGAATGAAAAACAGACAGAACATCCACACACAAAATATGAGTTACAAAACTACTGAACATTTCATGTGTGCTACTAAAGATTACCTTGAGTTTGAGACGCTCGTGCAGCTTCAAATTCCTTCTGTAGACGCTCAAATATCATCTTATCAGAATCCCTAATGAAATAGATGAGATAAACAAGTTCCTCAAGAACATCAATCTTGCATTCTTGCAATGCAATCAACAGACAACCAAAGTACAATCAGAAAGATAAGCATCTTTCCACCAAAACTGCAGGGAACTATACAAATTTCTAAAGAAGCATACCAATGGACAAGGTGAAAAACATCTTTACAAATCAAAGAAACACGTACCTAGATAGACGCTCTGCCAATTCTGCATGCCTCTTGATGACATTTGCAACTGCCAAAAAAAAAAGCTCCTCAAAAAGTACAAAGACATCTAAAAATGTATCAGACAAATCCATAACGAAGAAAGAAACATTTGGGGAACAACAGATATATATGTACATCTAGCTCGTGAAGTCTCCAACCGATTATCATCCTCTTGCAAGAAATTCTGCAACACAAAAGAACATTGTAACTATAATTTAATAACCAAATTGCTCTAACAGAAATGATAACTAATAAGCAAACTAATAGGCTAATCAATTATAACTTCCTTAAATTCAGTAATATAATAAGAAAATGCAGGAAGAATAGTTACCACTTCTCCCATTAGCTGGTACGGACGCATCGGAACCATTTCTAAATGCTGCATATCTCCATAATTACATTCAAATAATCAATTTTCATAAACAGATTGCAATTATCAATAACTTAAATAAAAAAATGACTAAAATAAAAATAGATTACATCATTCTAATTGAATAATTGCAAACAGCCAGATGAACAAAATGAATAAAAATAGAAAGAAGTTGACCTTCCGAGAAGAATCTCCAGGAAAGGGATTCTTCTTTTGCCTCTTCTTGAGCAAGTCTTCGCCGTCGCTGTCCATTGATGCTAGGGAGTTGAGAGAGGCAGAATTAAGAAGAATTGTGGTTTGGGAGACAGAAATAACTGAAAATACATTTGGAGTACAGCAACACTGTACACTGTGGACAATTTGGTTCTAGGGTTCTGCCACCGGTTTCGGGTAGAGATCCGGATCCGGGGTTTTTAAAAACTTTACCAAAAATATTATGCTTTTTTGCACTTTTAAAAATGTTCAAAAAATAAATAAACGATTACAAAATTCTGAAATTATTGAAAAAATAAATAAATTAGCTAAATAGAAAATCCTAATCGAATAAATAAATAAATATTCTAAACTAATAAAAAAAATTACTCATATAATAACAATCAAATTTAATTAATACAATGAACAATAATATAATATACTACTCCTTAAATACATAAATAAATATAATTAAATTCAGTCAATTATGTTTTTTCAATATACAAAATGGATTATTGATAATTTTTTCTATGAAAATCTTAAATATTTAAGTGTGTATAAAAGTGTTTTATGGATGAATTTTGATACTGCGGTGACTTTTCTCCATCAACATATGATTATTTTAACCTTTCAATTTTTCGAAAGGAATAATTATTTACAAGTCCCTGAGATTTCGCATAATATACTCTGGAGTCCTTCTATTTTGAAAATTGTATCATTAAGTCTCTTAGGTTTTAAAAATTATACTATCAGATCCCTCCGTCCAGAATGGACGTTAAGTGTCTGTTAAGTTGAGTTAAAATGATAATATTACCCTTTATGTTATATTTTTTTAAATCCTTAAATTTTACATTATTATACTATTAGGTCATTCTTCTTCCTCTCTTTTCTTTCTTTTCGTTCATCCATGGCTCTCACTAGATTTTTTTTCTAAATATTCATCTTCTTCTTATTTTTCCTCCAAATCATCTTACAATCCAGTTAAAATAAGAAAAGAAATTCAACATATGTTTGTGTATCTGTTAATATTTTTTCTAACTCTGTGCTTAATCTCTCATACCTTAACTTGAAGTTTTTTAGCAATAGCTACTCAAAGCATCTTAAAAAAAAAAAAAAAAACAAAACCCAAACACAGCGGCAACGATTTTAAATCAAAATTGAATCTAGAGGGCGATGGTGGTTGAGGCCGGAAGAAAAATAAGAAAAAGAGGAAGATAGTAGCAATAGTGGTTGGAGGGGCGCCGATGCTGACAGTTGAGGGCGATGGCCGTGGTGAAAATTGTTGCGGCTGCTGATGCTGTTTTCGTGAGAGGAGAAAAGAAAAGAAATTGAGAAAGATGTAAGGAAAGAGAAGATGAAAATTTGAAAGGAGGATTATGAGAAGAAAAAGGGAATAAGATAGAGGGATTAGAGTTAAGAAGGAGAGATGAGAGAGAAGGAGCCATGGAAGGAGAAGGACGATAGTGCAAGGAGCTTATTTTCTTGAAGAAATAAATGAAGAGATGAGAGAGAGAAAAAATGATAGAGAAAGAAAAAAGATGAAGAGTGAGAAGATGAAGAGTTAGAGAATATGAAGAGTTAGAGAAGATGAAGAGTTTGAGAAGATGATTTAATGAGTAATTATTATGAAGATGAATAGTTGATATAATGGTTTGATTTAAATATTTGGTTTAATTAGTATGGTTCGATTCAAATAAACAAAAGATTAGTTTTGTCATTTTGTAAAATTTTAATTAAAATCGTCTGAATTTTTCAGTTGACTAGCATCTATTTTGGACGGAAGGATCTGATAGTATAATTTTTAAAATCTGAGGGATCTGATGATACAATTTCCAAAATCGAGATATCACATAATATATTATACAACAGAGACCTATAAATAATTATCTCTTTTTAAAAATTTGGAAGACAATTAATTTTATCGATCAATTTTTTACCCTTAAAATTAATATATCTTGATCATCTATAACAAATTTAATCATTATTATTTTATTTCTTATATATTTTAACAAAATTTATGTTTCATTTTGGAATATATTGGATATATATATATATATACTTGAGCTACCAACAAAGGGAAAAAAAATTTACTAAATATAAATAAATAAAAAGAATAGCAAAAGGAGGGATCGAGCTGAACAAAGAAAAGCAAGTTCTCTCTATATACAAAAATCACCAATTATTTACTCCAAATTAGATTAAAAACATAACCCAAAAACAAAATTGCACATAAAACCGTGAAGAATCGAAGCAGCAAAGAATCGAAGCTCGAGTTAAGAGTCTTTCTCGAATCGATTTCTCTGCAATTGCTGAAGAAGAAGAAGAAGAAGAAGAAGAAGAAGAAGAAGAAGTAGTTCGTTGAGGTCAGAGCTTCATACTTTCTCCAGTTGAGTACTAGTTCAATTCCAATTTCATCTCAACTCAATTTCTCAGTTTCACTGATCTCTCTCATTCCAACTTCAATTTTCCAAATTTGAAGTTTCCACCTTTTGAATTCTTCTTCAAGTCTGGGATGGGGGTTTCAATCATTGCAGTGATATGATATTACTTTTTTTTCCCCATAGTTCTTGCAGTTACGAGCTGTAAAATTTGCTGATTTCAAACTTAGGGTTTTTTTCTTTTTTATTTCATTATGGGTTCGAATCAATTTGGGTTGATTTCGGGAGTTTGTTATAAGCTTAATGGCTGAGTTTGATCTCTAGGGTTTTTGCGCTTTTTGGCAAAAATGGGATTTGAGTTTGCATTGTATGTTTTCTGGGCGGGTGAATTTTGGGTCGTTTGGAAACAGAAATAACTGTAATCTGGTTGGTAATTGAGGTTTGCGCCACTCTGAGCATGGTATTTGAATCTGTTTAGTTTGAGATACACGGAGTTTGCACTTCATTTGCATTGAATGTTAGGCGGGTTTGTGAATTTGTGCTTGTTTGGAAGCTAGTATACTGGTACTTTATAGTGCTTATCGGGGTACAGGGGTCTTGTAGTTCTGTTGGATGTTGTATAAATCTGTTTGTTGAGAAATGCAACCTCAGCCGAGCTCCAGAATTGATTTGGTTGAATTGAAAACACAATTAGTAAAGAAGGTTGGAGTCGAGAGGTTCAAGAAGTATTTTTACTGCTTGAATAGGTTTCTTAGTCAGAAGCTGAGCAAGAGTGACTTTGATAGATCATGTTTTCGCCTGCTTGGAAGGGAGAATCTTCCCCTGCACAACCAGCTTATACGTTCCATATTGAAGAATGCATGCCACGCCAAGACCCCACCAGCTATATGTGAGGCTGGTCCCGCAAAATCTGCAATACAAATAGCCAAAATCTCTCCTGGTAGAGAAGATGGGCAAGATCAAAGCGGATTGCTTCTTCCAAATCAGAATCAAAATCCGTCCATTTGGTCAAATGGGGTTTTGTCGATGTCCCCACGGAAGATTAGGTCAGGCATGCGCGATCGTAAGCCCAGAGATAGACCTAGCCCACTTGGTCCTGTTGGGAAAGTTGAATGTCTTTCTCATCAATCAACTGGTGCAGAAGATAATGGCAGTAAGATTATTATGGAAAATGGAGAATTGCCTACATTTGATTATCAGAGACCAGTGCAGAATCTTCAAGCAGTTGCTGAGCAACCTGAGAATGAACGGGAAGGGTCAGTTCATCGGCTCTTTGGGGCATATGGCAAAGATCAGACGGTTTTTGTGGAAGACGGTGAAGAAGTGGAGCAAGCAAACCGCTTGACTTTATCTAGAAGTCCACTACTTGCACCTCTTGGAATTCCATTTTATTCAGCTAGTGTAGGTTGTGCTCGCAAAGCTGCACCAGCAATATCTGGTGGTGATTTTATCAGCTGTTATGACAGCGGTGGATTGTCTGACACAGAAATGCTGAGGAGACGCATGGAACATATTGCAGCTGCACAGGGTGTTGGAGGGGTATCATTAGAATGTGCAAATACTCTGAATAATATGTTGGATGTGTATTTGAAAAGGTTAATCAGGTCTTGTGTTCAGTTGGTGGCAGCTAAGTCTCCACATGATCCAAGAAAGCACCTTATCAATAAGCAGCAGATTCAAGGAAAGGTTACTAATGGCATGTGGCCTAGTAATCACTTACACGTACAGAATAATAGTGGAGCGACGGAAGTTATGCACGAACAGAGGCCACGTTGTTCAATATCGTTGCTTGATTTTAAAGTTGCCATGGAGCTAAATCCACAGCAGCTTGGGGAAGATTGGCCATTGCTGCTGGAGAAAATCTGCATGCATGCATTTGAGGATTGAAACATCCCTGAAAGATCGATCTTGTTTGCTAAATGCTGTAATTGGGGCAAGCCTGTCCCAGTTCAAAGCCCTTAACTGTTATTGGAAGTGTTGATCACCAGTTCTATTCTTCCATGATGAACCAGGTGGCTTCCCCTTCACATGAAGCTTCAGCCCTCGCAAGTTGAAGTTTGGGGTCCGGGCATCCAAATGTCATTTACTCCTACACCAGACCCTCTGCATGAATCAGGAAACTACCGGAAAGTGACCAAACTTGGGAAACTTTTAAATAGAATCCCCATGTTTGGTTGCTCTGTTGTATGATACGCACGTATCAGCTGAATCGTGCCTTCACTACAGATCTGAAGCTCATCTGTACAATATATGCAGTCAATGAAGAGGAACACTATGACAGTTTTGCAGGGATACTCTTATGTAGCTTGGGGAAAGGTAAAATCACTGACGTGTAAGAGCTGCAGTGTCGCTCTTTATGTATTTTTAAATCTGAGATTGATTGCAATTTCAATATTAATAACACATTGATATATACTGACGTGTCTGTATCTTTTTAGTTTTGAGTATGAAATTTCATCTAACTGATGCCTACATAATCAATCTCGAGTTATTACTTCATCATCATCATTGTGTTTGGCTGTTTTGCTCTCAATTATCACTTAAAAAATTTATTATTACCTAATTACTGCAACTTAATGGAGGAATAACAATGTTCATTGTACATAGATATATGCACAAGATTTCTGAAATTTGGCAATCTTGAATAGCCAGTTTGCACATGTTGAACTGTATTGGAACAATACAAAGAAGTATTTTGATAATCATATATTGATGAAGAAATCTTTGAAGATGGTAGCTAATTTGTTAAGGAATTAATTGAAAAATGAAAGCAATTAACAGAGATCCGATGAAAGCAGACCTTGAAGATGCAGGAGAAGTAGAACACTTCAACTAATCAAGGTTTATTTCTTTTAGTATCACATTTTGTATGCATTCTGAATTGACTTTCCCATAAGCAGTATTGCAGGTGAGAATTGCTTACTGATCTGTAAAATAATTGCACTGTTTCCATATATATATATATATATATATATATATATATATATATATTGGTAGTTCTCGTTAGAAAACTGTGTTTCTTTTCTAGAATTGTCCTAAAATCCCATGAAGGTGATTCAGCAATGCACAATAACTAATAACATTGGACAGCAAACAATTTGAAGTTTTAACCTAGTGAAACATCTTATTTACTTGCATGATAAAAATTATGAATTTGGTACTGGAACCTGCATCCTTGTCTTTTACTTTCATGATGTGGAATTCTGAAAAGTGGCTTTTAGTGAAAAGAACTACGTATCACATGGGAATTGTTGTCAATTCTGAGGTTTGTATTCATGAACCATTGCTACTCTTTGTGCCATATAGCAGTGGGGAGTTATCTGCTGCAATATCCTGTTCAGATCTCTCTTTCTAATTGGTTCTTGTGTGACCCTCAAAATTACTCAGGATTCATGCTTCTTAAACTTGATTTTTCATCAATTTGTAATAATATACATGGAGGAAAGTATAGAAGATCAACGAACATAATAGCTAAAGCTTATGAATTTATATTTGTGGCTATGATTGATTACATTGCTTAACAATGCTTGTCTCTGTAGTTTCCTCTAAAATGGCAGGACATTTCAGTGTAGCTATTGCTTCTTTTGCTGATGTGCTGCATGTGCAGAAGGAGCAAGTTTAGATCGGTTCATGCAAGTCAAGAATTTCCTTACTCTGTTGGAGCAAATGGGAGCAATAGAAGACAGCAAGAAGAAAGAGAAAGTTCGTCTGTTCCTGCTTCCAGCTGTTGTTGCAGCAGCGCGATCATGGTATTTATGATAGGAAGATACAAGTTTATTGACCTTCAAAAACTATCGAGAATGAAGGAATTGTTAGTTGTTTTTCAGTCTCCAAAGGGCACAATATCATGTTGAAGTGACTGCCATTGAAGGAAATAAGATCTTCCTATGGTAGTTTTAATGCATAATGTAACATCTTTTTCGCATTTCTAATGCAGTCTTATGATATAATTGCTTAATAATGAAGCTTGCACCATCTTGAATCTTAATCTGTTCAGATTGCGAATGACTTTTAGTGGATGTTTGACATTACTTGTGTTCTTTTAAGTTGAAAAATGCTTAAAAGTTACTTAAAAGCTTCGCCAAACACCCTTTTAGCATCATGTTTCAAGTTGATTTTGGTAAGCATCTTTAGTTGTCTGAAGGTGTTGGAAGTATTTTATCTGGTATGCATAGATGAAGAACTGAAATTGACTTGAAACCGAAAAGACATGATAACAGTAACAGATAGAAGATAAGAAACACAACAGAAGCAGAATATAAGCAGTTGGGACTCCATTTGTCTCCCTTTTTCTCTACCTTGCATTTCCGAAACTTGCTTTTTTCTGGTTTGAGGGTCCCAAAATGAAGGCAGAATTGATGGTTTATGATCAACAACACCACCTGTCTGATCACTTTTTCTTTATATATAATAATCAAAAGATCATACTCTATGATAAAACATGTTTTTAAAGGGAAAATGATTGTTGGGTAGGGATTTTTTTAAAATATTTATAAAAATTAACTGTATTTTTTGACAATTTCGGATTAGATTTTTAAATTTAAATAATTGCATTTTTTACAATATTGTATTTATTTTTTAAAAGAAATATTCTAATTTAGTTCTACCATATCTTACAATCATTGCCCATTTTTAAGGAGGTGAAAGATTCCTGTTGTCCATCCAAATAATGCCCTTATTAGTGGATAGATTCATCAAAGCTACAAAAAAAGATAGCTTTTTGAGAATCAAACCCCCATTCCTTTCTTTGGGCCTACAAGCAACAACTACCCTTTTTATCTCTCTTAAATATGCTCTAATCGCAATTATACTTTAATTAACAAAAAAACTGTATAATATTAATCGAGATTAGGGTATATTAAACAATTCTCAAACAAGGTCTTTCAAGCATGAAATTTGAACTTGTCAGCTAGATTATCCCTTGCCATACCAACAAGACACTCAAAAGTAGGATTTCTTGTAGCAAAGGCAATGGTGCCAGGCATTTATTATTGTTAGTCTATTGACATAAAAGAGAATTTGATATGTACATAAAAAGAAAACAATGCCCTTTTTTCTTTAGAGGAGAAGTAAAAATGAAAATTAAAATAAGAGGGGGGAGGAGGAGGCAGACTGTTTTGTACAAAATTAAAATTCTGAGTCTTCCATATCCAATCTTATTCTTCAAGTGGTGGCAGAGGCATTGAAGATGATGGTGCTGCAGATGCTTTGCAAATGGGGCACCAATTCTTCAGTCTCAACCATTGATGGATGCAAGCGATGTGATATCTATGCTCGCACTGCAAGCTTCCCACTTCATCTCCCACATTATACTCTTCCTGTAATATAAGGGAAAAATGACAGTTAACAAAGGGTATAAATGGGGCGTAATACAGATGAGTGGCTTCACTTGTGTACCTAATTTGAAAACTTATAATTTTTTTAAGACATGATCGAGTTCTGTCAGGATCTTAGGATTGATTGCAAACAAAATATGATGAAAGAGACGCTCTTTAGCTTAAAAAATACTCACTCTGTCCACAAATATAATCATACTGATGCAGGGAAAGGATCTAAAGTTAGAAAAATCTCAACAAATAAGGGCTAGATTAGAAAGATTATAGTGGAACAAACGTGGGTATCGTTAAGATAACCTCAGAATTCATGAATATTTCTAATTAAATAACGATAGAACTGTTTACATCAGCCTACTGTTGTCCTAATTTTATTAGCTAGGCTAAGCCCTATTCTTTACTTGACAAGAAAACTTACTAAATAGTAATACTAAATACACAAGGAAACTAATAACTAATCCTAAATAGAGAAGAGAACAGCAAATAAAAGAAAATTTCCTAAACAATTAAAAGAATCTTAATATAATGAAACTCTTCTACAGCAGCAGCTACTACGCTCCTACATCACATAATTTCCATTTTTCAATGTCCACAAATATAAGTTTGCTTACTAGTTTTGATGTATATTAGTTAAGATTTTCATCCTCACCCTTATAATTGATGAAGAGTATTAGAAATACAAATTGTAAGAGGGTAATATAGCCAAATACCCAATAGTGAATTATTTAGGCAAATTAATTATCTTTCTTAAAAAATGTGAAAGGAGAAGTAAGCCGAGGAAGTACTCTAAAAAATATCACCATATTAAACCCATATGTTGTTCAAGTGGACATATAAGACCATTTGGCTAACATCTAAATCATCTGATGAGCAAATAGAATGTAAGATCAAGAGGGGAAACAAAAAAACAAGCAAATGAAAGAAAAAACCTGGCAGATGCTGCATTTGACATCATCTTTTTCCCCAGGAACATCTGAAGCTGAATGCTCCAGAGATGCTGACTGATAGTTGCTAGTCTTTAGGCATTCTGATAATGCTTCCTCTGTCAATGCTGTGCTCACGGTGCCCATCCTTTCTTCTAGAGCTAATAATTCCTGTCAAACAGTATAAATATGAGATTAGAAATCAGAAAGAGATCTGAATTCTTCGCTAAAATTTCGAAATCAGAATATTCATGATTCAACTGAGAAATGATAACAAAAGAAACAATAGTAAAGAAAGAGGCCATGGCAAAAATCTTATAATACAACAGAGCAAAGATATTATAGTAACAAAATCAGAGCAAACTAACTGACCTCATACGACATATTATCAATATCCAATCTCATGTCCCTGTGTTGGTCAGAAAAATTAAGCCCATTGAGGAACAAACTTGTCTCAAGAGCAAGCAATTGCTGCAAGTTACGGAAACAAATTAGAGCCAGACTTACAATCTCATCGACCAAAACGTTAAAAGCTTAAAGCTACCTCATATGTCAGCTCTTCATCTTGTTCAATCCTTTCAAGTGTCAATAGCACCTGCCCAAAATATTATATATAAAAAGTTAAAGTTAGACAAGGCATCATTACCAGAGGAAAATACTTCTACTTCTCTTAATCATTCCATCTCAAAAAAAAAAAAAAAACATACCATCAAAATTGTCCAACATTACATGCATTAAAAAGTAAATACCTCAGCAATTCCATCCATATTGTAACGGCGAAAGCTCTCTCGATTCATTGGAGAATGGATATTGCCAAATTCAGGACTGGATGGCCTAATTCCCTGAAAATTCCCACCACTACTTCCTGGCCGGCCATAGGACCTTGAGTGAGTAAAGGAGGATTCCATAGATAATTGGTGTGACGAACCAGGAGAATCTGAATCAATTGACATAATAGGCTGAGACATTTGTGAGATTACAACACGGGGCTCATTAGGTGACAAATTATTCCAATTTCCTTCATCAACACCTCTTGCCCTTGTATAAATGACTGATCTTGGAGTTCTAACTGATGCAGGACCATTGTCCCGGTTAGGTGGTCCATTTCTCATTCTCCTTGTACCAGAAATTGAAATACCAGGGGTAGAACTAGAACTCCGACATTCCAATGCCGACCCACTAATTTTCTTCCCTCTCGCAGAGGAGCTACTCTCTCCATCACAAGTTCTCTTCTTTATAGTGTCTTTTTGTCCAGTGATATTTGAATCTGATGCTGAAGGTCCTGTGGGCACAACATCTGCCGTTGAGCTGCATCTAAGGTTTCTCAAACCATACCTTCCAGCAGCTGGACGTGTCACTGGACTTGTGCTTTTAGATGCCAATGAAACAGGTGAGCCTATTTGACTATCTGGTTTACCTATACCATATTTCTGATGGAAACTCCTACGAGATCTTGTATTGGTCATCCTGGAGCTTCCAACTTCTGTGGTGGCATTCTCAGTACAAGCAGCATCACTAGATTCAGGGGAAAGGCCATTTTGGATATTTCCAGAACCAGTTAGAAGTTGTGGCTCTTCAGGTTCATCCTGCGAACTACAAGTTTCAGATGGAGCTTTTTCTGGTTGAGAGGAATGCTTTCTCCGAGGCCCTGGCAAGAATTTCCTAGGATTACTTGTTGCAGAGTTATTCCTCGAAGAACTTTCAATTACTTCCTTGCCATTTGACGAAGCACGAAATGGTGGCCTTGAATATTTTGCTTTTTCTGAACAGTTGATATGATGAGTACCTTTAGCAGAGTTCAGCCTCCCACTACACCCAATGCGATTGCAAAACTGTGCATTTCGATCTCTATTATTATCAGTATCTCTCAAAACAATGGTAGAACCCCTTCTAGACACAACCAGCCCATTACCAGCTCTCTTACCAGAATAATCATCCATATGCAAAGATGTTCAAATCTGTGAAAATAAACATATTGTTGCCTAGAGTTAAACAAGCCTGCTGTCAAGTGTAACTACATTATTTGAAATCGCAAAAAAAAAGTTGAACATCAAATTAAATCATAGGAAGAAGCAAAAAAAAAAAAAAAAAAAAAAGCAGCAAAAAAGTCATTCTAGTACTTGTAAAACACAAACTAGCATAAAAGAAAGATACACCAATATGCTGATCTTGCATATAAGACACCCACACAAATTTACAAGAACATATATCTTCATTAGCCCATCAAATCATCAGGAAAATCTACAAATGTCACTCCTAATTAAGTTTCTACGAATAAACATACACATTCGTATCTCTAATAATTAGAAAAAGACTATCTAATCCAATGATATTTCAAATTGCAAATGCTCCTGCCCTGGAGCTATGTCACAAGCACCACTATCATATCACCTTCAATCCATTTTAAATTAACAAAGTCCCCTATGGTCATTGCAGAAGCACCATAAACATATCAAATAACTAATAAATGTAAAGCATGAAAATTTGATAACCATCAAGCACAAAATTCCACACATGTTCAGCAAAACATTCAGAAACAACAAAAGCCTTATATTTAATAAAGACAAATATCCAGAACAGGAACATATATAATCAAGCACTGGATAAACAAAATTAATTCTGAAAGAAACATTTCTCACCTCAAATATAATATATCAACACACAATTAATCCTCCAAACACTTGTTAGAACCCAATTTCATGTTTCCACTCCTACTAGTCTAATGATACAAAATTTATATTTCTAATAATAAATAACTTTGCGGTTATCCCATTATCATTACTTAATTAAATAAGATAGAAAGCACCTAAAATACCTCACTCTGACCAAACAAAAGACCAAACAAAAAGAAGTGAGATAACAGAGAAACCCGTTCCCTCTCTAGCATTAAAAACTTAACTAAAAGTTCAATTATGAGAAGTGGAAATTGTCAAGGAAGTAATATCAATCAAAAGGGGGGAAAATGTTGTTAACCAAATTCAGTTTCTGTTTGATGATGAAAAAAGGAAAGGGAAAAGATTATTCACTTCCAAGAAAAAGGGTTGGTCTCATCTCATCGTTTTTCTAGGAATCAATCCTATCCTTGAATTATTCTACAAACAAACAATATTTTCCTTTCTCTAAAAATATAAACTCTCTTTCTCCGTAGTTTCAGGGTTCTAAAAGCTGAATTCCTATATTTTCCTTTTAAAAACCAAAGGAGGTAACAACAATAACCTCCTCCTCCATATCAGCAGAGTTCAAAAAGCATTGGTATATTGCCAAACAAATGAGCTAACACAATAGAAAAACACGATTATCATAAAAATTCAATTGAAACATTCTTCCATGAAGTTAAGGTTCCAAAAAGTGGAATTCAATATTAAGGAAAAGACATGATTATCATCAAAATTAGACGGAAACATGATTAATACATTAGCTCGTGTTAATTTTCCACAGAACCACACAGAAAAACGCAAACAAACAGATTCGTGATTGACTGAAAAACCAACAACCAGAATCAAGTCAACAATAATCAATTTAAAAATAAATAAATAAAAAATCCTATTAAAAAACAAAAATGGAACAGCACATACTGCTTCTTCGTGTTCTTCGCGAGAAGGAGAGAGAATTCAAAGGAAGAAGAAGAAGAGGAAAACCGCGTAATCACAGGTAGAGGAAGAAGAAGAAGAAGAAGAGAGGCAAAGCCGAAGAGAAGTCTTAGAATCCAAATACAAAATAATAACAATAATAATATTAATTAATATAAGTACAGTGCCGTCCCAATTGCAGGAGGGGGAGAAGAAAGAAGGATCTAAGCCGTTAGATTATGGCCGTGTGGGAAGTCAAAAATAAACGGCTGTGATTTATTCTGACCTCACAAGAACCTTATTTATACAGTTTTTTTGTGGACGGAAACCCCACATCACTTTGTTCTAGCCGCCTAACCTCTTATTATTTTATTTATTATTATTATTATTAAACAAACAATGTGCATTTCTCCTTTTTGGTTAAACATTTTTGTTTATTATTACTTTAATTTGTATAATAATTAAGGATTATTCTCCTCTAATTATGATTATTTTTAATTTTGATTTTATACTTATAAGAGTAAAAATGTTAAAAATTCACCGATATGACATATTAAGAGCGCAGTTATAACTCTGATAGTGTTTCTCGTAAATATTTTTTTCTACAATTTCTATCAAAAATAGTACTAAATGGGATTGACCAAAAAAGTCAAAATGTTATTATTGTTGAAAGTTTTAGTAAGATTAACTATTTAAGCTTTGATTAGGAAATAGATTAAGACTTAAACAAAAGACTTCTTATTATAATGTGGAATTTAAGGTTTGAGGGTTTGTTTAATTAAGATAAAATTATAAGAACTAAAAACAAAAAGTAAGGTGCCAATTGGAGCACAAAGAAATATCAACTTTGCCACTATTAATACTATTTTGTGATGCAATTATTTGTTCCTATCTTTATGTTTGGTAGTAAGGATTAAGATAAGCTTAAAGTCTTTAATTAAATTATAAAATCATTAATTAATTAATTAATAATATTTATCTACTTTTAAAAGAAAAATAATGATGATGTGGCAGAAATTAGTGGAATTGTGGGCATTTTAATTAGTTCAAATAAAGGATTATGAACAGGTTGGCTTAACCCACTATATAGATAGATAACTTATTATTGAAAAGTACTTCTCCAAATCAGCTCTATAAACCGTCTATTGAGTAAATATATAAAAGTTAATGACTTAGTATTAAATAATAATAATACTATTTCTACGTTAATTTCATTAATTATTTTATATTAATTTTATTTTAACCATTAATTATGGAATTTTAAAAATTTTATATTTTCTATGATAAATTTAGTTTGTTAAGGTAAGAATTTGATTAGTTTGTTAAATTTTAGGATTATACTAGAACCAACCTGCGGTTGCCTAATCCAGTTCCAAGAGGAAAGAACCTGACGTTGACTCATTCAACAAAACCAACCTCAATTTTTATTTATTTTTTAAATATTGTAGAAATAAATAATAAAAACAAATAAATTTAAATATTATATATATATATATATATATATATATATATATATATATATATATATATATATATATATATATTAGGAGGTAGCAGAAGAGACATGTCAACCAATTGTGGACAAGTAAATTCCTTATAAGGAATGTTTGGTCCTGAAAAAATTCCAGAAAATAAAAAAAAGTAATATTTACTAGAAACAAAATTCAATAAGGATTTATATGAAGAAAGAATAATCATGCATTTTAGATAATTTTAGTTTATTATTTAATTAAAATATAACTAAAAATTTATAATTCTAATTCTTTTTTTTCTTTTTAAATTGAGATATCGTCATAATCATTTAATTTTAGTATGTCTGTATTATCGTTAGGTCACGTTTTATTGACAGTATTAAAGTTTTAAATTAAAATAATTTGATTTAAAAGATTGTATTATTCATTTATATATAATATATAATAATGTTGGATTTTGTAATTTTTATTTATGAATAACATATATTTTATGTTCAAACAACGTTAATTTCTTCTTTCATGAATAATTTTATGTAATTTTCGATATTATTTTGGTTCGTACGATCCATAATAAAACACAAACATTAAACCAAATTAATTTAATTTTTTTTAGGTAGATTTCTCCATCAAGAATGGGTAGTGCAAAAAATAAAATGAAATTAAATTAAATTATTTTATTTTTATTTATATTTATAATGCAAAGGCCAACTCATGTGTTAATTAGTGGCCATCACATCATGATTATTATTATTATGACGAAAGAAAATAAAATTCCATTTAAAGAATAGAATCATAATTTAAAAAAGGAAATATAATTTAAGCAATTCCATATGGGAAATTGGAGTGCAGAAATCGGAAGGGTCAATAATTTGCTTCCTTTTAAAAAAAATTAATTTTGTAATTTTTTTCTAATTTAAATTATACGGGTTAACTTATTTTATATTTTTATTATATGTATTATATTTAATTTAATTAATTATATATTAATGAAAATATAATTTATACAAATAATGAATTTTTATATGAATGCTATTAATTAAATAATTTTATAAATATTATTCATTATATGAATATAATTAATTTTTTTAAATAAAATTTATCATAATAATTTTTTTATTTATACATTTATTTTATATTTTAAACTTATTAGTCAATTCTATAACTTTTATTCAATAAATTTAGTAATTATACAAATATTTTATTTTATAATATGTAATAATAATAATAATAATAATAATAATAATAATAATAATAATAATAATAATAATAATAATAATAATAATAATAATAATAATAATAATAATAATAATAAAATGCATGAGATATTGGATAAAAATCTTTTATATAGGAAAAATAAAATTTTAATATAATAATAATCTTACTAAAAAATCATTGTTCAGAAATTTTTTTAAATTAAAATTAATTACAGCCATACCTCCGGCTAACTGAAATTAGTACATTAATTAATTAAAGAAACATTAGTATATTTCATTAAAATATAAAAATAAACAATATCTTAAAAATATAAAATTTTACGATGAATCCTAATATTACCTCACTCATTCGTACTCTTATAAGTCTTATAAATAAATAGATATACATAAACAAAATTATAGTGATTTTATTAATAAGACATAATTTAAAAAAAAAAAAAAACCTCTTGAATTAAATTAACCACAATTCTAATTAATTCGTAAATTTGCGACACTAAAAACAGTTAATAACAAAAACCAGCGACCTTTACAGCATATTATAGTTAATAAGTATTGGTTACCGTTAACCTCAAAGAACTAAAAATGGTTTATTTTCTTGTTTTAACCTTAATTTACGTTCCTTAATTTCATCAATAATCATTAATTAAATCCATAATTCATCTTCTTTTCTTCTTAAACTCATCATTTTTCCTTTTCCTTTGTCTCCCATGAATCTTCTTCTTCTCTGCTTTTTCAACAAGGTACGTTACATACATTTCAAGCCATCATTTCTTCTTTTGCTTAATTCTTGCATCTTTTAAAGAGATTCTTTGATTTTTACTTAGTTTTTTCTTAATTCTTTGTTCATTAAGCAATCGAACTCACATGATATGTTTGGTAAATTGCTTTTTATGCTTTGATTAATGAAATCTTGGTAATTTTTAATTAATATCCATATTTATGTTTAATTAAGCTAATTTACCTTTATAATTTTTCCAATATATAGTAACCCTTATTCTTCAATTATATCAAATGGGTCTCTTCAATTTAGGATCATATGGCTATTAGGGAACATTTTTTTAATTGTTTTTTGGTTTTTTTTTAATATTTTATCAAATGCTAATATGGTCGGAACATGCCAGATTATAATTGATTAAGTATAATGGCGGCTAAGTAATATAAATTTTTCTAATTTATTATTTTTTTACGATGCAGGTTATTATTAACCTTAATTAAAAATTCTTAAACATATATAGTTCAATGGCAACAAAACCGAAAGATAATAAAAATAGTAGTAGCAGTAGTAAGAGCAGTAGTACGAGAAATTCGAAAAAACTAGCAACGGTTTCTTCGAATTCTCAAGTACCTACGCATAAACAGCCAATAAGTCCTAAACCAAACCCTACAAGCCCTAAACCAACCTCTACAAGCTTATCAAAATCAGTCCCAAACTACCTTAAACCCACATTTAGCTCAAGATCAGAATCCTTAAAACTTGGAAATAGTAAGAAAAGTTCGATTAATACTAGTGAAGATGCTTCTAAAGAAAAGCTTCTTAGAAGAAGATCTTTTGATCGACCTCCTTCAGCTTCTAGAGGAGCAAAATCTCTAATATCTCCTGATCGTAAAGAAAGATTAGGTTCTAGAGATAAACCCTCGCCATTGGACACAAGAGCTTCATCGTTTTCGGGTTCAAGAACTCCAATTTCAGGATCTAAACTAGCTACTGCTAAATCTTTTAAGCCTGTAAAATCTTTGGCTGCAACTGAAATTAATGTTAATAGAAGCTTAAGTTTTTCAAGGACAAAAACTTCTACTACTAAAGATGCTTCTCGTTCCTTAAAACCTCAAAATGTTGAAATCAAGCAAGAAAAAGTTGAAGAAGTAAAAACCCAGAAAGATGAAAGGAAAGAAGAAGAAAATGGAGATAGAGAATTACATTTAGATAATATTGATCTTAATGTTAAAGATGATGAGGAAGATGATCTTACTAACCCTAAAGAAATTTCCACTATAATTACTTTAGAAGAAGAAAATTTTCTGCAACAAACCCATGTGGAGGATTTGGGTTCTGAAATTGAATTTCGCCAAGGAGATCGAGAAGAAGAAGAAGAACTTCGTCCAATTTGTAGCGACTGTAAGAATAATAATAATGATGATGATGTCCCTAAACATAAATTGGAACTAGGACCAGAACCTGAAGAGGGTGTTGTTGTGAAAAATATTCTTGTAGATGATGCTAAAGTTGAAAGTGGTCATGAAGAGAAAGAAATGGTGAAGAATAGTAATGAAAACGCAGATTCATCTATGGAAGAAGAGAAGAATGAGAATAAGGCGAAGGAAGGAGAAGAAGACGAGGTTGAGATCGGAGTAGCAGAAGAAATGGAGTTGGAAAAAGAAGAAGAAAAGGTAAAGGAAGAAGACGAACCAGAAGAAGAAGAAGAAGAAGAAAGTAGCGATAATGGTAATGAAGTGCAGAAGAGTAGTCAAGGAGGGCAAGAAAATAACAAGAAAGAAACTCCAACAGCATACAATGATGTTATTGAAGAGACTAAAAATAAGCTACTTGAGAAAAGGAAGAACAAAGTTAAAGCACTTGTTGGTGCATTTGAGACTGTTATTGATTATGAAACCGCCGGTTCTAAATAAATATAGTTAAGACATAATTACTTAAGATGTAATCATAGTTTATTCAACATTGTCCGAAGGTTTTATACATTAAATGTTTCATTAATGTTGTATTAATTTGTTTAAATCAAGCATAATATTATTTTTATAAATTAAACATATAAATCTAATTTCTTGCTCTCTTCTTATGTTTCTTGTTATACATACGTAGACGGCAATATACTTTTGTGTAAAGAAAGTGAAATGTTAACCCATTTTTTAGATTAAGTAATCCTTAATTTCCACTAATTTTTATTTAAATAGAATTAACTATATAATCAAAATTATTGTAGCAATTGCTTGAGCAACTTGATTCACCAATTATTAATTATATTAATTAATTATAAGCTAGTAATAATGCTTAATAAATCTCGTGAAAAATACAAATTTAACTACATAATAACCTCAAAATAGCATAAATTATAGTTGAATTAAAACAATAATTAAAAATTAAGGTATAAAATTAAACAAACGGTAATTGAGAATTAAGTGTAATTAAGTAATAAAGTTAATCTCTAGTTCAAACTATTGCCTCTATAATATCTTATTTGCAAAGAAACTTGTCTTTCAAACAAAAGTTGCCGGCGAAAATTGGAAATGAAAAGCTCCGCCCTCTGATCAATATCCTCATCGGACTTGTAATTATAGCTTCTTGTCTTTTGCAAGGCACGAACTGAATTGTTTTGATTTGATTCATCGTCTTCAATACATCCTTGCAAACCTAACCGATCGTTGAAGCTAAAAGCACGTCGTGTCTTAGATACGTTGTGGAGAATTGAAGCTATTCGCCACCGTCTCAGATTAAAGCTAAGTAGAAAGTTTAGCTTCTTGACGGTTCTTTTTAACCGGCAGACCACCGACGACCAGGTTTGTTTCCCCATTTTTGATTGCTGCTTGGAATTTGGAAACAGGAGTCTGTGAGATTGTTGATTTGGTGAAGAAGAAGTGAAAATGAATGATATTTATAGGATTATGATGAGAGACTTACAAGGAACTATAAGGATTCTCCGACAAGATTTATAGTTTAAAGCGTGTCAGCAAGTTTTTTTTTTTTTTTTTTTTTTTTTTTTTTTTTTTTTTTTTTATCTATAACGAACAACGTTTGAATTTCGTGACTGCGACTAGGTGACAGCAATGCGATGATAATATCTTTCAGGTTATTGAGTTTTAACTAAATTTGCTTTTTAGTCCTCCTAATTTATAAAATGAATTTATAGATTCATGAAGTTTATTACGTCCTACTTCTAATTCCTTCCATCCATTTTTATCATTAGTAAATATAGAAAATCAACTTTTTTTTTTTTTAAACTTATTCCAAATGATAAAAATACTCCTCCTTTTATTATTATTATTATTATTATTATTATTATTATTATTATTATTATTATTATTATTATTATTATTATTATTATTATTATTATTAATGATAATAAAGTTTCTAATTTTAGAAACAAAATTAAAAAAAAAATTTGATCGGCCATCACCATCACTTCTAAACTCCGATGATGACACTCGTCGGACGGTTGGAAAGCTGACTTCAAGACGAATCCAACGCCACCATCCGCTCGATCGATAGCCGAAGCATTCTACACTCGTCGGTCAAAGTTTCAATAGTATTTTAGTTCTCTAAACCTCAAATTTTTCAATCACATTTTTTTTAGATTTTTTGGTGATAAAATGTTAAAAATAAATTCATGTTATAAATACTCGTGTTGAGAGATACTATTTAGTATACTCACTTGTCTTGTTTGTCGTTAGAAATGGAAATCGGATTTTGAATTTGAACAATTCCAATTTTGGTCCTTACAAAAATATACAATATAGTGCTTATCAAAAAATTTTAGTTTATAACTTTAACGAGTTTTTTTTTTTACAGAATGACTAAAATATTTAACAATCACAAAATATAGAAACTAAAAATATAATATTCAAACTAGAGGGACTAAAATATCTATCCTAAAATATAGGGACTAAATAATAATTTACTCATCAGTTGAGTTGAGACACGTAACATATCTAGCAAGTATCCATATACAAAAGAGTTTGACCTATAATTTTGGGTTCATTTGGCTGTCATTTTGGAAGTGTAACAGCATGAACATTATTAGCAAAACCCAAATCTTGCTGACTAAGTTTTTCAATCCCTATTAAAATGTCTTTAATATTCCAACCAAAAAGTTTAATATACTTTAACAAAGAAAGTGGGACATGTAATAAAGCCGACTTCCTTTACTTAATTAATTAATAACAATTTCTTGGGCTTTGAATTGAGCCCATGTTTAATGGGCTTCTTCTGGGTTTGAACAAAATATAATAATCTACATGGGTATCTACTAGTATGCACTATGAAGTTACCTTACCTGTCCTGGTTCATACACTGTTGTATTCTGTAAATATTTTGTTGTTCTTGGCTCAACACCTTTCTTGGTGCAGATGCAGCTGCAGACTGTTTAAACAATTTTCGGAGTGTAAAAACTCCGACAGCCTTTGAACTCGAGCTGTATGTATCTCCATGAAGGTTGCTGTATTTAATAACTATGACCATTTTGTATTTCTTTTCCAAGATTAGATTAACCACATGTTCAATCGACGTGGTTGTAGTGACACAAGGAGGTGGGCTTCTCATCATTGTCATAAGAAGCGCGTTTAGCTGCAGGAAATTTAGCAACATTGTGTCAGCTTGTGAGTATGCAGTTTGAACAAATCATGCAAACATAAGAGGCTGTTGTCTGAAGTTTTTGAACATTTTAGCAGTGATAGTGAGTAATGTTGAAGTACCTCAAAGCAATCTTCGCGATGCAATAGTCCAATGCAGCTGTCCCAATCATCCACAATTGGTACAACTGACTCCCGGAAGAAGCGCATGACTACTTTCTTCAATTTCAGAGTACCAAGTAGTGGTTGAGCTTCTTTTAATGGTGTCATTATACTCTCAATTGGTTCGCTTGGTGACAACTGCTAATAGAAGTCATAGCAACCCAATTAGAAGAATTATTGAAGCAAAACATATCATCAACACACATTCTATGGTATATGTAGTCAACAAATGTTAAAGTGGATTACGAATGATCTTGATGGGAAACTAGCTATAATCTTTAATTCCTATTTACCATGATAAGATCATTTTACAAGTAAAGATTTATCCCAATTAGTTCATCCTCGTTTAGGTAAAATATTTAGTTCCTGAACCTAGCTAGCAGTTCAAACCAATAATTAACACATACAAGAAATAATTTTAATCTTGAGGAAATGGAATCAAGTCACAAGTAACTTCTCTCAGAAACTGAAGGAGAAAACTTTGTACCTCAGGGAACAGGTAAGGACTGAAAATTGATCTCATGGGCCCCAACAAAGCCTCAATGCGCACAGCAACCTTCATGATAAAGGAAAACAAAGGTAAGCAAAGCATTTATTGATTTAACAGTCAAAATTAATGGAGATAATTTTATGAGTAACAAACTAGCAAAATGAAATATTGGTAAATGGTATTGCACCACATATAAAAGCTTGATTCCAAGAATTATATATAGCCACAACAGAGCCTGAAAAGGCACTTCCACAATTGCTCACATTTAAACCAGGAAAATCAAATAATATCACATACCATGCCTCCTCGACTTGTCCAAGATATGCCTTTCCATTTTGGTATAATATTTTTAAGATTCTCCACTGCTGCGTCAAGCTGACAACAAATAACAGTAAACAAACATTATAAAGATCCAGGAGCAGTCTCCTCATTTTATCGACTCGATTGAGAAAAAAAAAAAGTAATGTTTAAAAACAATAGTATCCACTCACCCTATAAAAGAAAGGTAATTAAAGTAAAATTCTTTGTGATCAATAACAAATTAGATATTAAGAAGGAACTTTAACAGAAATATTAGTTATGTACCTGGCCATCATTTAAAGCAGCCTCCATGAGAAGGTGGTCAGCTTCCTCTTGAACTTCTCGAGAGATGGATCCAGCTGAATCTGGCCATAATCGCTTGTGCAGATTTTTAACCATATAATAATCTCCTCTAATGGCAAAAGCACGCATCATGGACAAATAGAGGTGAGGCTTTGGTTGAAAGTCTCGACTGAGACCAGCTCGCTTGATTATCTCTCCAAATATACAAAGAGCACCTAATGTAAGATATATAAACATCAAATGAGTAGCACAAAGGATAATCCTGAAACAAAAGTCAGAATGCAGCATACCTTTAATGGAGCCACAGTTTAGCAATGCATCAATTACTGCAGTGAAAGCAGTTCGATCAATAGATAAATTTTGATGTAATTTCATTTCCAACAGAATTGTCTGAACTAAAACCAGATCCTTTGCATTCCCAAAACCCTGTATTCAATGTAACCAAGGGAAAAAACAAACATCCTCAAAAATGTGATTCTCAAAAGCACATATGAAGGTTTAGTAAGGTTAGATAGTCAATCTATCAACAAAACAATTCATATATAACTTCATTACATATTTTCAAAAACTTCGGGAACTAATACAATCTCCACTTTGAACTACAACTAACTTCGAATTTAAAATACAACCAAAATTACTGACCTTAAGTAATGTAGTATAGGTGATAATATCTGGGAAAAGATTATCATTGTTTGATTCTTGTGCTTTATCCTGCAAAAGGTTGTAAGTTTCATAGTTTAGGTTAACCAGACTTAATACCCATATAGCATTCTAGCTTCTTATTTTCAGAGGCTCTAAACTGGCCTTCCAAAATGCATGCTTGTGACCTTCATTTCCTCAAAGAAATGCATTGCAGCATTCAACTTTTCAGCCTTGACACATGCAAAAACTAGTGTATTATAGGTGAGCCTATCAGGGCTTAACCCCAGACGTAATATCTCATCTCGCACAGTCAAGGCAGCTTGAGGATACCCTGCATTTATATATCCCTGAAAAATTCAAAAAGAAGAAGTAATGAAAATCTCCAAAAAAATAAGTATTTCTAAACTCTCCTTCTGCCTTTTTTTTAAGTGCAAGCAAACGCCTCTTAACTAAAGTATAGATCAGTAAACAACCTTCATCAGTAAATTGTATATCAAGACTGGAGCGCTGCCTCCTTCACGAAGCAAAAACCCATAACGTGCCAGAAGACCATTAGCACGGCGTAGATCTCCTGCACTACAACAGAGTGACAACCGCATCCTAAGTAAGCTTTATGATTGCAATGACAGGGAAGTGAAATTTTGCCATTATAACACGTGTTTTTGCATTCATCTTCCTTTTTTCCCCTAAATAAACCAAAATTTGAGCTATATTCTCTTGTTATTATTAATACTACCATTGTTCCGATGCTAGCATGCTACTTTAACAAATCAAAGCTACAATTTTGTCACAGAGAATCAAAATTTAGCTACAGTTTGCTAACCTGCTTCGATTAAGGCATTTAAGAAGCCAATGATAACCGGCGCAGACAACTTTATTTTTCCCGCTGCAGAACCTTGCTCCAATGATTCAAGTATTTGAAATGCTTCGTCGATTCTTCGAGCCTCACCCAGACCCTTTAACACAGGAATTACTAATTACAAAGAAGAAGAAACAACCATTTATACTGATTTCCTGCTACTTGTTAAATATAAAACACCTTCAACAGTGTCCCGTATGTGATCCCATCAACGCCACAGCTGTCTGGCTTGGACATTTCATCGAACACTTTAAGAGCTAAATCAACATCACCGCAATGTACACAAGCTTCCATCACGGCATTCATGATTATCGTATTCAACTTCCCATAACGCCTCTTAGCAACTTTAATTTCCTCAAAAATCTACCGAAAAAAGGGTAACGAAAATATACTGTTAACGCTACAAGCGAAGTTCTAGATAATCAAATTAGCGGAAAAAACTACCTGATGAAGCTGTCTTCGGCGAGTGAGCTGAACGACACGAGAGGTAAGTCGTTTGAGATCAGAATTTCTACGAGGCCAAATCTTGAGAAGTCGACGCCGTGTTGGGCCAGAAGAAGAAGAGAAGACGTTGATGGAAGGTAACGGTTTTGATGTCAAATGCGACGATAAAGCTTGGATATGATGCATTGCTGGGAATAGAAGAGCTACCCATCAGCCATGGAAGTGAGTAGAGACCAGATTGTGGAAATCTGGTAACGGATAATGTGGGAACGAAAAGTGCAGTGTTACAGAAATTTTGGATGGAGAGATTCTTGGCGGGTGTGTACAAATGGTAGAGGCGTTTGGACCAGACCCAGATTTGGGCTCTGTCTACTGGGCCTTCACAGGGCCAGGAAACAATATGGGGTTCTTTCAAAAAATGGCTACCAACAAAAATTCATTAACAAACAAAAATGTCAAAAACATCAAAAAATTAGCAAAAAAATATTATTTAGAACTTTTAAGAACAAAAAATTCAAAATAATAGCTAAACGGAACATTTTGTTAAACAAGATTATAGAATGTTAAGCCATCCTAGTAGCTGATGTTTCCAGGGTTCTACTTCAGAGGAAGGTGGCCCACTTTCGTTAGATATGAGTAAAGGGTCAGCTGCATGTATGTCGATCTCAGTAGTATTCGGCCTCTAAGTGACTGACCTTAATACTTAGAATTCATGAACCCCAATAACTTTGGGATTCTTAAACCCCAATATTTTTCGAAGCCTGCTAAATTTTATTAGATGCGAGTATTTTGAGATTTCACCACCTCAATTCCTTTATATAAGGGAATATCAAACGTCACTCGGAAGACTAAGTTACATACTAGGCTTTCAATTGGTGCGGTGAGTGTGGATCTTCGGATTTTTAGTCCAACGCTCTCCTAATAGTCGACCTTGGATAACTTAAATTAGACGCTTTATAGGGAGAACAAGATATCTAATCTTAGTACCTCAAACTTATTAGGGGTGTAACACCCTTGCCCTGACACCAACAAAACTTTCTTGACTCCCTAATTACAAATATAACTTCAAATTCATCTGATAATACATAGATTGATCATACATTAATAAAACCCAATGGTTCCTTGATAAAAAATTTCAACACCAAAAAACTATGACTAATCAATACGCACTATATATCAAAATGAAAGTTTTAATATAAAAATTCTAAATATACATTCCTTATCTCCTAAAGGTCATCGAAAACTGGTGAAATCTTGTTTAAAAAAATCAGAATCCATGAAACCTGAGACCTAGCCTGATCGAATAATGGTTCTATAGCCACTGATTGAAACTAAGGTAGGTACACTTCAACTCGCCTTTGCCTAAAGTCGGTTAGTGGCCTCTAATTAGTTGTTCGAGCTTCTAAACTCTGACAACGGTTGAAAGAAAACTAGATTGATAAAGCTTATGTTCTACTTTTGCTTCAGATCGACGATTACAATGAAGATTCTGACAATCTGCAAGTTTTAATTTTCAAGTTTTTTGCTTATGCTGACAAAAATGTTGAATTCAATGAATTGCTGAAATATAATTTCTTCCCAGTTATAATTGGCTCTACGTTCAGTTTCTGAAATAATATTTGTTTAATTTTTAAAAATTATAAATGATCTCATTAAATTTTTTTGACAAAAAATGACATTTTGGATATTTTTTTTTAAATGTTGGATAAATTGGCTTAAAACTTAAAAGTCATAAAATGTTGATTGTTTTAGTATAACCCCAAATAAAAATTTAAAATAGTATTAAGCACATTATATTATCGACATTTACACATTACTACAAATATAAGAGATTTGCATTTTTGAACAATGAACATATATCATACTAAACAATTGGTCGCTCTATAGACACATTTCGCTAAAGATGTTTTCTATATACAATTAAATTAAACTCGATCGGTTACCGCTCTGCCGGCCAACAAAGCCTCCGCAGCTTTCCGGCCAGAAACCAAAGCACCGTCAAAAGTAGCAGAACTCATATAATCACCACACAAATATAAACCTGAAGCCACCTCAGATTTTTTCATAAAATCCGTCGGTGGACTTTGGTTAGGCTGAGCAAACGCAATTCTATACATTCTCAAGTACTTCCACGACTCCACCATTTTACTTCCAAACCAACCCGAAAGCTCCCGGACAATCTCAGCCGTTAAATCCTCATCGGAAACATCTTTAAACAATCCTATCAACGACACTGATACTAACACCTTCCCTGGCGGGCCATATGACGGAGCTACGTTTGTTGCGAAGAACATGTTGTTTACAATCCCTTTTCCTGAACCGTTAATAAACAGAACTGGATCCTTCACCGGAATGTTATTCCGGTCAGCGGAGAAATATACACAGATGGTGCTCCGAGCCGGTTTTTGCTTTACCGGTTTGATGTTCTTTCCTGCTACAAGCCGGTCAACTTCAGGTTCTTCAACGGCGAGGATAACTCCAATCTCGCTTTGTAAAATTTCTCCGTTTTGTAATCTAACACGTGGCGGTGTGGTATTTGGTTCTAGGATTTCAATGGAATCCACTCTTGTGTTTAAGAGAATCGATTTCGGCGGCAATTTCCCAGCGAGTTGATTAGGAATGGCGGCAATTCCATTGGCGGGAAGAGTATTGTCGCCGAGAGCAAGACACTTGAAGATGAAACTGAACAATCTAGAGGAAGTTTGAAGATCTTTATCGAAGAAAATCCCTCCAAAAAATGGCCTAAAAAATCTGTCGATCATTGAATCTGAAAATCCGAATTTCCTGAGCAGATCAAGGGTGGGAATCTCATCAGCAGACAGAATTTCATCATCAGATTTTGTTAAAGCGTTAATCCTGGTTAATGCAATGCGTAATTTATCATCAACAGTTCCAATTGGATTCATTAACGACTTAATAGAATCCCAAAAGTGTCTTAACGGATCAGCAACGGTAAAGAACTGACCGTCAAAGAAAATTCTAGCACCGGAGTAAAATTTCTGCAAATCCAATGCTTGGTAATCGAGAAGTTTTTGAGCTTCAGGGTAGGCAGTGATGAAAATTTGGAATCCCCGGTCAAGCAGAAAACCGTCGATGGTGTCAGTTCGAACACGGCCACCAACTTCATCGGAAGCTTCTAGGAGTAAGAAAGGAATGCTTTGTGAAGTAAGTCGTACAGCTGCGGCAAGACCGGCAAGGCCAGCTCCGATAACAATGACACCGGTTTTTTGGCCGGAAAAAGATTGTGAAGTTGAAGATTTTGGATTGGAAGTAATTTGTTGAGCAGATGAAGCTTGAACTTGGAGTTTGTAATTGTATCTGACAGATAAAATTTTCCGGCGAGACAGGGGAAAATGGGAGAAAAAGGGGAGAGGATGAGCGATTGTGAGAATCATCGGATAAGGCTTTTTTGGATTTTCACTGGATAATGTTCTGAAGCTTCATTCATTCTTAGCCGCTGTATTTGGGCTCTTATGATCATACACTTGATTTACATTTTTTGGGCTTCAAGATGGACTATTTTTTGGTTAATATATTCTTTTTTATTTTGTTTTTAAAAAAACACAAAAAAATTTTAAAACACGACGTGGCCATGAGCCGGTTCGGTCCGGTCGGTTCGTTGGGTGGTGCGGCTGAGTCAGAGTGGGCTCAGCAATCGTAATCTGAACTGGCCGGTTTAGGTTCAATGAATTTTGGAACCGGAACCGTGGGGAACCGCGAACCGGACTTGAACCGCCGGTTAACCGGACTTGAACCGTCGGTTCTGCATCCCCAAACCGTCGGTTAATCGGCCCGCTACCGAATCGATCCGGCGGGTCGGTTCCGGTTCCACCCCTCTTAAACCGTGACCCGGCCCGTGGCCACCACTACTGCTAGTACAATCAAGTTTATTTATTTATGACATTATTAACAAAATAAATATATTTTTAAAAGTATATTAATCATCATAATAATAATAATAATTAATTGAAAAAAAAAATTGGTGAAAAAAATTACAAAATTACAATAAAACCCTCTCCCTTGCTAGCTTCACTTACAAGCGTAACAACTACTAGGAAGGGGTAGATGTAGATCTTAGATCCAAGACCATTTTATTTTCACTTCGTTGCCTTTTAAAAACGAGTTCATTTTAGATTCCAAAAATTCCAATATTCACTCATACACCTCTACTCACCCTATTATTTTCGTTTCTCACCGTCTTCTCCACGGATCTGATCGCTATAAGGTATCTTTCCTAATTCTCTCTTGTCTAATTGCTAAGATCTGTTTGGATGCTGAGAAAATGGATGGAGCTTTATTTATTCTCCTCTTCTCTCCCTACATTTCTCGGCAGCCAAGCATGTTTGTTCGGTGTTTATGTGTGACTGAATATGCTGGATTTAGGTCTTGAATTCTATTTATGATCTGATTTTTTATAGTCATGTTGCCTTCTCCGTCATTCGATGATTTTAGTTTTATGAATTCGTAGGTCAATTTCAGAGTTGGAAATCGTTAGGTGTCGCATTTAGTTTGTGATCTGAATTCCCTTTTATCAGTGGTTTAAGTAGATCTGTTACCTATTTGATTGCTGATTTAAAATGAAAGATGTTACATTACTGATTTTGAATGTTGAATGTTAGATCTGATGGATTAAGATTTGTTGCTCGATAGGCTAATTAGAATTATTCTTCTTGTTTCGACTAGACTCAACGTTTTTGGGAATTTATTGTCTGGCAAAATTTCTGTCTCGTGTTCTGTATTGGAAATCCTTACATAAATTTTGTTTAACCATTTAGCTTATAATGTTTGGTTTTTATGTAACATTGAATGGAAATTGAGTGTAGTTTTGACACTAGTTTGAGTTTGTTGAAGAGGAAAGACAGTCAATGATGTTGTGAATGCTGTGGGAAGGAAGCCATTAGTAATACTTACTACGGGTATGGATAGGTTTTTTGAGTTTTTTTGTGTTAGTTCCATGTAATATCGACTCGTTATATTATTTGGTAAACAGAATAAGGCAGCTGTATTTTTCATTGTGAGTTATTCAAATGTATGTTGGTGTCATTATTTTATAGTTAAGTACTACTTGGTGATGAATTACTTGATTTGAATTTCCATGAATTGATTGTATTGCCAGGGAACAAACAGAAGATGGAGAAGTCCTGTACTTTGCTTGTTCACTTTGACAAGGGTACGCCAGCAATTGCTAATGAGATTAAGGAAGCACTTGAAGGCAACGATGTTGGAGCAAAGGTAGATGCCATGAAGAAGGCAATTAGTCTTTTGCTGAATGGTGAAACACTTCCCCAACTCTTCATTACGATTGTGCGATATGTTTTGCCGTCTGAAGATCACACAATTCAGAAGCTTTTGCTTTTATATTTGGAGATTATTGACAAAACTGATTCCAAAGGTCGAGTGTTGCCTGAAATGATTTTGATTTGCCAAAACTTGAGGAATAACCTTCAGCATCCAAATGAATACATTCGTGGGGTGACATTGAGGTTTCTGTGCCGTCTTAGTGAGACAGAAATAATTGAGCCGTTAATCCCTTCTGTTCTGCAAAATCTTGAGCACCGTCATCCCTTCATCAGGAGGAATGCTATATTAGCTGTAATGGCTATATATAAGCTTCCTCAAGGTGAGCAACTTTTGATCGATGCTCCTGAAATGATAGAGAAGGTTCTTTCAACGGAGCAGGATCAGTCTGCAAAGCGGAATGCTTTTCTTATGCTTTTTACATGTGCACAAGATCGAGCCCTTAATTATCTTGTGACCAATGTTGATAGAGTTCCTGAATGGGGTGAATTGCTTCAGATGGTGGTTCTGGAGTTGATTCGGAAGGTGTGTAGAACAAATAAGGAAATGAAGGGAAGGTGTATCAAGATAATTATATCGTTGTTAAATGCCCCTTCCACTGCAGTTATTTATGAATGTGCTGGGACACTTGTTTCTCTATCATCTGCTCCTACTGCCATCAGAGCTGCTGCCAACACTTATTGTCAGCTTCTTTTGTCTCAGAGTGATAACAATGTAAAGCTTATTGTACTTGATCGACTCGGTGAACTCAAGACCTCTCATAGGGAGATCATGGTGGAACTTATTATGGATGTGCTCAGGGCTCTGTCGAGCCCAAATCTTGACATTCGCAGGAAGACACTTGATATTGTCCTTGAGTTGATTACACCACGGAACATCAATGAGGTTGTGCTTATGCTGAAGAAGGAAGTAGTCAAAACTCAGAGTGGAGAACTTGAGAAGAATGGTGAATATAGGCAAATGCTTATTCAAGCTATTCATTCTTGTGCTATTAAATTCCCAGAAGTCGCAAGCACAGTGGTTCATCTGTTGATGGATTTCCTTGGAGACAGCAACATTGCCTCAGCTATTGATGTGATCATTTTTGTTCGTGAGATAACTGAAACAAATCCTAAATTAAGGGTTTCTATAATAACTAGACTGTTAGATACTTTCTACCAAATTCGAGCTGCAAGGGTTTGCTCTTGTGCACTATGGATCATTGGTGAGTACTGTCTGTCTCTTTCTGAAGTTGAGAGTGGTCTAGCTACCATTAAGCAATGTCTTGGTGAGTTGCCATTTTATTCAATTTCTGAAGAAGGTGATGCACCTGATTCTTCAAGCAAGCCTCAGCAAGCAAATTCCATTACCGTTTCTTCCAGGAGACCGGCTATTCTTGCTGATGGAACATATGCAACACAGAGTGCTGCCTCTGAAACTGCATTTTCCCCTCCAACCATTGTTCAGGGGACACTTACTTCTGGAAATTTGAGATCTCTTCTTCTCACTGGTGATTTTTTCCTTGGAGCAGTTGTAGCTTGCACTCTGACAAAGCTTGTCCTGAGATTGGAAGAGGTCCAGCCTTCTAAAGTTGAGGTGCACAAAGCATCCTCACATGCATTGTTGATCATGGTTTCAATGCTACAATTAGGACAATCTGCAGTTTTACCTCACCCAATTGATAATGATTCTTACAATAGGATTCTCCTCTGCATAAGAGTATTGTGCAGCAAAAGTGATGACATAAAAAACATTTGGTTGCAATCCTGCCGTCAGAGTTTTGTACAAATGTTGTCAGAAAAACAATTGAGGGAGACTGAGGAATTAAAAGCAAAAGCTCAGGTTTCACATGCACAGCCAGATGACCTCATTGATTTCTACCATTTGAAAAGCAGGAAGGTAGGAATAAGTTTTGCTTATATTTAGTTACTTAAATTCATTACTTGCTATGAAAATCATTAGCATATTCAGTCTATTTTATCTTTTCGAACTTGCATGTGCTGACATCACAGACCCTATGACATCTGTTCTGTATGAGAATGCAACTCATCTTATGATCATATATTGTTAGTTAATTTGAATGGTTGTTTACTATCCATTTACCATACCTCTGACTAACTCTAAAAACTTACAGGGGATGAGTCAGCTGGAGTTGGAGGATGAAGTTCAAGATGATTTGAAACGTGCAACTGGAGAGTTCATCAAGGATGCAGATGATGCAAATAAGCTTAACCGCATCCTTCAGCTCACTGGATTTAGCGACCCAGTCTATGCAGAGGCATATGTCACAGTTCATCACTATGATATTGTACTTGATGTTACAGTTATTAATCGGACAAAAGAAACTCTTCAGAATCTGTGCTTGGAGTTGGCAACTATGGGTGATCTCAAACTTGTTGAGCGTCCACAGAACTATACCCTTGCTCCTGAATCAAGCAAGCAAATAAAGGCCAATATTAAGGTGTCCTCAACTGAAACTGGGGTGATCTTTGGGAACATTGTTTATGAGACATCAAATGTGATGGAGCGGACAGTAGTTGTTCTTAATGACATCCATATTGATATTATGGACTATATCTCCCCTGCTGTTTGTACTGATGCAGCTTTTAGAACTATGTGGGCCGAGTTTGAATGGGAAAACAAGGTAGATTTTACAGTTCTTCCTTTATCATTTCTCCCTTTTTAAATACTAACATGCTTCATTTTTAAATTGCAATTTACTTCATTGCATTTCTAAGTGTGGTATGTTTTGTCAATTTGTAGGACCATCTTTTTCTTCTATTAGTTTTGATACTTCCCTTAGCTTGAGTGTATAGTTGATAAGCCTATTTTGAATTTCTCAGTCACTTAATTTGTGCAATTTTCTCTTCAATATTCACTTGTGACCTACAATTGACCTTATGGTTCCAATCTCACTGCAAAATGTGTTTCAGGTTGCTGTTAATACAGTTATTCAGGATGAGAAGGAATTCCTTGACCATATTATCAAGTCAACCAACATGAAGTGTCTCACTGCACCGTAAGTCTTTCTTCATGTTGCAATCACTGATTTCATGTGCTGTCTGGATTCCTTGTACATTAACATTTGACCAAATTGTCTGCGACTGGGTTGAGTTTCAGATCTGCACTAGATGGTGAATGTGGATTTCTAGCTGCCAACTTGTACGCCAAGAGTGTATTTGGTGAGGATGCTTTAGTAAATGTAAGCATCGAAAAACAGACAGATGGAAAGTTAAGTGGATACATCAGGATAAGGAGCAAAACCCAGGGCATTGCTCTCAGTCTCGGTGATAAGATCACTCTCAAGCAGAAGGGAAGCAGTTAAAACTTCAACATCAAAAGTTATCATTTCCAAACACACTGGTACTGAATCATTTTCCACAGCTACCCCAAAATTTCTGCTTCCAGTGCGCTCTTGCGCAGTTTTCAATTTTTGTGAAGTTCATGAATCTCCCGTAAGGCTCTTTTGGAACAAATGAATTCCACAATTATGGAATTCATTTGTAAAATCATGTTTGGAAGATAAATAAATTTAGATTTGAAGTTTTAATGAGTCACTTCAAACACATTAAATTCAGTAGCAAGTGAATTCAAACATTTTAATGCATTAATTCCATTAATCTTACAAATTGATGCAGGTAGTCATGTTTGGAGCAGAAAGATTGCTGCTGGCAGTTTTGTTGTTCCCTTTGTATCTAGGATGATGAGGCAAGGCTAGTATTGTGCAATAGCACTGTTGTATTTGGAGCCATATATCTAGAGTTAAAGATGATGAACAGTGGCTAAATTGCAGCCTATTCAGTTATTAAAACAGGATTTTTCATTTGATTCTTTTTTCCTATAGCACCAAATTTGAAGGCTTTTTTTTTTTTTCCTTTTTTGTAGTTGAGCATGTGATTACTGGAGTAAACTATTAATTAATTTTGAGCGTTTGTGACAATTTTTTTTTTTTTTTTTGTATACGGCTGAAATAAATCTTCCCCTTTTTGGTGTTTAAATGGAGTCTTGAGAAATTTGTCAGAGATGCATCTATCTAATAACTTAATTAAAAAATTTAATTTGGCATTAATAAAAAAAATTGGGGGTAGTTAAGGTAAAACAAGACATTATTAGTTAATTTATGGTACATTAAATTTATATGTTCATTATATATTACAAATTGCCATTAGATATTTTATTATATTAATATATTGGGTAAAACAAAAATTTATATATGCATCATTAAAATTAAATGGAAGTTATTAAGATGATAATAATATAGATTCAACCATGTTTATTTTGGATGGAAATGGAATTCTAGCCGCTAAACTTTGTTCTATACTACTATAAATCAACAAAGTGAATGTGGTCTATGAATCAACAAACTCAATTAAGGGTTTCAAAAATGAATAATAAATATGAATTTCAAGAAACAATTCCATTCCATGGATGAATCATTTACTTGCAAAGCTTCAACTTCTTAAAAAACGCTGAAACAGTAGATTTTGGATAGGGCTTTGTTGCAAGACAAGTAGGTATATTTTCAGGCTGCTCTATCCACACTTTATGTACAATCCCTCCAGTTTTCAGTTTCTCACATAAATTCAATATCTGCACTTCTCCTTTCACTTCAAGCGTTACCTTCAAGTTTTCAAAAATACAACAATGTCCATAACGCAAAAGAAGAGAAACGAAAAAGAAGGAAGAGTTTCAAAATTCCATTACCTTATGCATAGAATCGATGTTTTGAGTGCTACAATACTCAAGTGTATGCGGATCGTCTTTGTTTTCCCAAATCGCAGAGACTGAAGCATGGCATCCTTGTGTAACCACGCTTCCTAGCGGCCACGTATCTATTAAATCTCGCCGGAGCACCACGTACTGCACTATTACATCCTCCGTGTTCTCCTCTTTCGCGGCGGAGTCGGTCTGAGAATTAACTGGCTCTGAATCAGGTGTGGATTGACTCATTTTTCTGAAACTGAGTTGAGTGAGTGACCGAGTCGTCGACAATCGCTGGTTAAGAGAAGAAATGAGATTTGTAACCCTAATTTGATTTCTACAAGGTGTGAAATTGGGGAGGAAGCGAGCCGGTGAGAGAAGATGAGTCATCGGATCGGAGGGAGGGATGATAAAGTTACATGAAACAGCGCCAAATTTTTGTGAAACTATATTGGGCCTCTTGAACTAGAATATGGACTGGCCTGAAAAATTGACTTTGGACCGAGGTATGTATGGTTTTGTTTTATTGAATTTCTAAAATAATAAATTTAGCGTTTAACTTTTTAAAGAAGATGTTAAAAAAAAATAACAAAATAACATCTTAGTACCTAAATTTTATAGGTTAATTTAATAAATCCACCAACTTTCAATCCTTTTCATTCATTTATCAATTTAGTCCCTATTCTTTTAAACTTTTTTCAATTTTAGACAAAAATTTGAAATTAAAATAAAAGATGAAAAAGAATACAAAATTCAAAGACATACTTCTTTGATTTTATTTAAAAATATATCCCTCGAAACATCAACTGAACTATAAATATGTAATCAAAAAAATATTGTACACATTTTATATTTAATGAATATCATTGAATCCATTTAGTTTTTAGGTTCTATCAATCAGAATAAATTATCCTATCAAGATTAAACCTTTGACTATATAACACTCCTATTAATAATTTCCCCCATACATATCAAAATAAAAATTCAATTCATGACAAAAATATCCCATTTTCATAATACTTGGGCAATACAATAGGCTCCTCCTAACCTTAGATATGGCTATGGTCCTGTTAGGCCGCCGGTTAACCTATTCGACCTGCCACCAACTCTAAACTGGTCAAACCGGAACTAGAATCATTAGGGGACGGTCCGATTTCAGTTCAAACATTTTCGAACTATGAACCATATTAAATCGTAACCGTCCGAACTATCCAATTGCACCGTCGGTTAATCATTTTTATTTTTAATTGTTTTTAAATAAATAACCGGCCGAACTTCCGGTTTAGATCCAACGAGCCAATTAAGGTTCAATATTTCCGTAACCGTGGCCTAACGAATCAAAAGGCCTGTAACCAGCCGGCCTGGCCCGAGGACACCTCTACCTAACCCTATATTTTTTAGGCAATTACTTATATACCATATAATATATGAAAACTATTTATAAATCAAATCCAATCAAATTTTAATATACCAACCAACTAAATTTGGAACTATACAACTATTTTAGTCATTTTAATAAAACATTTTTCATTAAAAATGATTCAATCAATAATATCATTTGTAATTGCCAATTGCAAGGAAAATGTATTAGAAAAGTAGAAAAAAGAAATTTGAAACTTTGGTAAAGGATTAAGACCTCTCAAGAGAAGCAATCAAATGTAAGTAAGACCATGAAAACAAACACGTGCATAACAGATCAAAAGACAAGTGTAAGATAAAAAGACTCTGAATATCCACATGATAAATTCCTTTTTTTTTTTCCAAAATATACAATGAGATAAAGATAAGATCTGTTTTATAAAAAAAACAAAAGATAAAGATAAAATCAAATTATTATAATCATAATGATAATTATTGTTATTAATTATAGTATAGTACCATTTAATAAGTCATCATTGGCAGTTGGCACGCAACCTTCTTTATTTTACTTTTTTGTCCCTAAAGATGCCCTTTGCCATGCAGTTGTACACTATTTTCATTTTTTCGAGGATGAAAAAAATAGTATATATATAGAACCAATCCAGATCATTCAACAAGCTGAAAAGTCAATCATATCCTTATCCAAACAAATTTACAGAACAGGATATTTCTGTCTTTTCACCCTCCCAACTCATTAATACAAACCTAATCTAATCCTCAGGCGGCGCCCATAACAAAATTTATTTACCATCTCCTCTCCCCATTACATTATCTGTTCAGCCCACATGAAAAATAAAATATTAAAAAAAAATATATATATATTAATTTTTATACTTGAAATAAAAAATAAAAATTGAACTCAAATATGGTAAAAAAAGTCAAACTTAATATTTTTTATTGCTTAGTTAAACTCCTCCTTCAAGTGGGAAAATAGTAGGAAAATAAAAACTAATTTAATTATAATAATAAGATAAAAATAAAAATAAAAATAATTGTTATTGATATTCTTCTTCTTCTTCTTGATGTTGCAGATCTGCAAGAGAGAAACAACTATGGCACTTAAAACTTGTTCTGAATTTTCTTTCTTGCAGTTTACTTGACAGTTTAGGTAGTTGATGATGATCCTGTTCTGGTGATGATGATGGACTTGCTCCGTCGTCGTTTCGATTATACCTACCATTAGTTTCATCTTCTTCTTCTCGTTCTTCATCTTCTTCTTCCTGTTCATTTAAAGCAAGAAGAGGCATAGATTTGGGATTCCGCCACGTGTAAAATGAAGATTTCTTCCCAGACCACTTGTTTGCCATTAAAAGTCTTCTTCTCTTGTTGAATGGATTTTCAGGTTTTTCCAGATCTTTCACTCTATTCACAGTAATCGTATCTGCTAGATTCGCAAATGACTTTGATTTTCCTGAGAAATGATTCGATAATCCTCTCCTGTAAATTATCAATTAGCTTTTAATTAAATATATAATTCACGATTAAGAAGAATAGTTTTGATTTAATTCTTACTTGATAGGAAGAGAGTCTTCTAGAGAATCCAAAGAACCTAAACCACCTCCTCCTCCTCCTTTAGATGAAAGGACACTATTGACCTCTTCATCTTCTTCTCCACTATCATCCGGAGCTCCAATCGACGACGAACTATCCGACGAATAGTCCGGCCCATTTGAGATCGGGCTCTGATCTGCACTCTCATCTTCTTCCTTGAGAAAAATACAAGCAGAAGCCTGCGATGAAGTGACGGCGTACGACGACGGAGGAGGAGGAGAAGAAACCTCGATGCTAAAAGTCGTCGGACCAACTAAAACTTCCATTGATTAACAGCAAACACAAATAAAAAACCTACAGAAACGATTTACAGAACACACAGGAACTTAACTTTAATGACGATTTTACCCTTCTCCTCTTCGTCTTCTTTTTCTCTTTGGAGGCTTTTTTGTCATGAATCAGAATCGGCGAGAGGAGAGGAGATTAATAAAAGAAGGAGGAGGTCCGAGAGTGGCTTTCCATTTTGTTTTGTTCTAATAAGTTTTGGATATAGAGAGAGAAAGAGAAAGAAAGGAGTTACAGAAGAGAGAGAAAGAGAAAAGAACATAATGAGACGGGGGAGGAGTGAGAATAGGGAAACTAATACAAGAAAAATCAGAGTAATATAGTACATTACACGTAGACATCGAAGGTGTTTGTATAAAACTACGGAATACGATGTTATTACATTTACATTACAGATGGAGGAAAGGAAAAGGATTTAACGTACGCCGGCGGCGTATTAGCTTTGACACGTTCGCGATGACGTGTCTTAGACAGTTACCAGATTCGCCCATTCCCCACTCTAGATAATAACTGCTCTTGAACCAACTTGGGCCCAGCCCAGGAGGATTTTTTTTCCAGTGTAAGTAATTAAAAACAGTGGATTTTTAAACATAATGGATATTAAATAGCAAATTATTTCAAAAATAAATTCATTAAATATATATATTTTAATTCCATATCATTTTATTTGAAAATAATTAAAAAATAAATTTAAAAAAAATAATTATGAAAATTTGCAGCTGCGTGATTCTAACATGAACAACAAAGAAGATGAATGACGTAATTCCAATCTATTTAGGTTAAGTTTCGTCAAGCACACCTACATTTATTACGACAGTGGCGACAACTTGGGATTAAGTGGAACAAAATTAACCAAATTAATTTTTTTTATTGACTATCTGGTAGCAAAACAAGATGTTCAGAGTTGCCTAGATACGCACTATTGGGTTCTTGTTACATATTCAGCTCCCGTTGTAGCTGTTACTACTGAATGAAGAAGAAGAGAAGAGGAAGAAGATGAATAATAATATAAAATTTCATTTTAACTTCTGAAGTTTCTTAATATTTTCTGTTAGGTCCTTTTTGGGCTAAAATGTAATAAACTTTATTATTTTAGTGTTTTAATGTAAATGAAAACACCATTTGGTTTGAAGACATGCAAACTACAATGTTGCGTTATGGTCTTGATAATTAGGTCTAGCTAGTTTATATGTTAAGAGCTCATTTTAATCTCTGCTTATAGCCGTTATTCATAAATTTCTTTTAATAATTATTAATTTTCAAAAAAAATTATTGCCGTTTTTAATAACTCGTAAATGCGTTTTACGTTTCATTTACATTACTTTTTAAATTTTTAAGTGATTATTATTATTATATATTACTTAAATAAAAATATTTCTTATATTTTTATTAATCACTAAGTAAATAATTCACTGTGGGGTCTACCATAATCGTACGGCTCGAATATTCGAAATGGGTGATATAATGATCCAGTTGTTAATCTTTGAACCAAGTTGTATTATAAAATTATTATTACTAATACTATTACCAAATTTACAAAAATACCCTCCGTTACATTTTTATTAACTTATGCATTTATAATAATTTATTTAAAAACAAATAAAAATTGGATAAAATTAAAAATTAAATTAAAAAAAAATTATTTCTTATATAAATGGAACAGCTAATTAATTATTATATAATTACTTAATTAAGCATTAATTGGAGGAAATTAGGTCAATGCCCAGATTGACCAATAGCTGAACTCTTACTCTTTACAAATTTCTTATTCCTGCCTACCTACCTTATCTCTTTAGATAAACTATTTATTTAAAATAACTATAAATATTATAGTTAAATTAAATATTTAATTAAATAATGTGTAATTAATTATTACTAATTGCAAATCCATCATTTGATTTATAGATAAGAGAAGATTGGTTCTTTGCCCTAGAAATCTTTTATGGGCCCAAAGCAAAACAACAGGATCTCAAATTCATATTACCTTTATTTTCTTCTGGTCAAAAAACAAAAAAGCAATTTTATTTTATAATTAAAAAATATTATATTTTATGATATAGAATTATATTTAAAAATTAATGAAATATACTATTTTTTTTTAGAATAAGATTTTTATAATAATAATAAGAATGTATTTGAATTTATATATTTTATCAATTAATTTGAAATATACTGATATTTAAATGTTATATGTGATTTTCATAATTTTGAGACTATATTTGTATAAATTAATAAAATATATTGACTTAATTATTTTTTAATATTTACAAAACATGTGGTTGTATAAAAAAATGGATGGAATATAAAAATTTTTCTTATTTTACAAGAAACTAATAAACAAAAGACTAATAATAAGAATATATATATATATATATATATATATATATATATATATATATA
>CANUEY010521743.1:0-25323 GCA_948099555.1 Croton setiger
TGTGGGATATTGCTATGTTATGAAACAATGAACTTGATCTGGAATCATGTTATTTTGATAAGTTATGAATAACTGTATACATGTCTGGTTTATATGCTATGTTTACTTTTGTATATGATTATGTGTTGACTAATATGGATAGGTAAAGTAACACAGATATTATGATATATATGTGATCATTTGGATAAGAGGAGTCCTAAGGGATAAATTACTTTGTCAGGTTCTGTTTAATATTTTGTAATGTCTTATTGCTTTGTTCATATTATAATGTTTGTACTTACTGAGTTCGCAACTCATTAAATTGCCTTTATATGATTCCAGGTTTTCTTTGGGGCAACTGACAGCGTCAGTTCCATCGTCTTTCCTCTGGGTCGGTCAGCTGAAGCTTAGGATCTCTCTCTCTCGCATTTCATTATTGTAATCATCTTATCATGTAGATGTTGTTTGTCATATGGATTGTAACCTATTAATAATGCTCATGATTAAAAGAATATATATATATATATATATATATAGTAAATAAGGTATGACATGACATATGTATGATGAACATCATTGCATTACATGTAGCGGTGTTATACGTTTTGATTATGTTTATAAGTCACATGTTCTGTTATTAAAGTTTTGGGATAAATAGATTATTGGTTTGTAATATATTATGTTTGATATTTGGTTTATGCTTTTGGTTATATGTATGTTAATGTTTGAATTGGACTTCGGTAAAAATGAGAATTTAATATAATTTAAAAAAAATGGCATGTTTTATGACGTAAATGTATAAGTAAAGGTTGTTACAGCTCTTCTAAACCCCGGTGAGTCACTACTTCTTGCAGATATCAAAGAAAACCAAGGGTCATTCTTAAGATACTTGCCTTTCAAGAATCTAACCCAAAGAGCATCCTTGTCAACAATGCAATCCCAAGCAAGTTTTGACATAAAAACTTCATTGAAAGGTACCAATTTGCACAAACCCAGACCATTAGAGGCTTTCAGCTAACATAAGCTATCCCAAAATGACCAAAGATAAAGCCATCAAATCATTATTACATCTGCATAAAAACTTTCTACACTTTTTCTCAATATCCGTACAGATAAAAATCAGGATGAAGCACACTTGGAAGACATAATTATGGATAGCAAACAACACAAACTAAACTAAAGTAGCTCTTCCTGCTAGAGAGTTTTTTCCTTCCACCTAGCCAATCTACGATTAACCATTTCAAGAAGATAAGAAAAAGGATTAATCTTTAATTTACCATACAAAGGGGAATCCTCAAATACATCCCTAAATCCTCAGTAATGTAAAAATCAGATCATTGGCTGATAAGTAATTTAGTCTTCTTAGGAACATTAGAAGAAAAAAAGAAGAGTTTTAGCCAAACTGATTTTCAATCCTAAAGTCTCTGTTTCCATGATAATATTCATCTGAGTCAACGAAGCAAAGGAGAAAAAACATGTCATCTACAAAAAACATGATTCAATAGGAGGATAATACTTGTATATAACAAAAAGGACTCCACAACTTCAAGGAGACAGACTATCTAATTCCATGTGTAAATCTCTTCGAATAGAGAACAAAGAGAGTTTTTTTCCTGCACCTTGGCAGTTCCAAATCAGAATTTGCTTCCCCATTAATCTGTCTTCGTAGTATGATCAAAAGCTTTTTCCTCACTAGTTTCATACCTAATATCTACATCCTCATCTAGTAGTTTAATTGGAAACTCTTATAAGCCAATACCCTTAGCAATGCATTTGATAGCATTGTCCACCGCAACTGAAGAAGGAATAGAACAAGATGGGAACTTTTCCTTGATAAATTTTTTCTTAGTTTGAACACGAATCCCAAAAATTGGAGGCTTCTTCATCACATGAATACAATCCCCAACATCTTGAGGTTTCCTTAAATTTGGATCAAAATTCCTCTTCCTTGGAAAAATGAAAGCTTTCTTAGTCTTTGAAGATTTCATGGTAGTAGTAATAGGGGAATTAAAAGTTAATGGCAATGTGATTAACACCAAAAGAAGTGGACTTGGGATTACCCAAAGGTAGCAAAATACGAACCTAAGAGTTATCATCATTCCGTGAAGAACCAACATCGCCAATCGCAAGTTTAGAAGCGATTTGTGTGATTTTCTTAGATTTAGGAAGCGGCAGTCCAACTTGAGCAAGATTCAACGCAAAATCTGGTGCAATCAACCTTTGTTTGGTCACATTAACCTTATTGCCCAAAACAGGGCATTTTTCATTATTAAGAGAAGTAAGGACCTCCTTCCAAAACTTTATTAACGGTATGCATTTTGATATGTCCAAAAGCATTCTTCCCTTTCTTTCCACGATAAACACCTCCTCTCTCTATAGTTCTTTCCTTAATGGAGCTTGTTCTTCATAGACAAAAACTTTCCACTAATCGGTCCTTCCTTCTCTAATCCACTCAATAAAATGTTATTAAATTCCACCGATTGAGAATCATGGACAAATTCCCCATCATCCTCCACCAAATCTGTTAACATTCCAAATCTAGTCCATTTAGAATTACTTTCCTTTCTGGAATCACGATTAGAACCAATTTTATCACTGTTCATTGTTGGAGCTTTCCTATGAATTTTTGTCGAAGCATGCATCCACTCACCATACTCCACAACTTTGCTTGGTAGAGCATTCGAAACAGCAACAATTGATTCTGCATCTTTCCTTGTTCATATGCATAGTAAGTATACTAATATATCAATAATAAAAAAAAAGAAAAAAAAAAACTTTGAGATTGGTTAAGCATGCATTCATTAATTGAATTCTTCTGCATTGGGTAGCCCATTGGGCTTACGATTCATCTGGGTGTGCAATTTTTGTCTAATCCTCCCACTGTTCTAAATCTGATTTTGTTGCAAGATACTTGTGGTATCCTCATTCATTACAATATTGACTGCATAATGTTTAATCTGTATCAAATATCCTCTTCCATAAAAAAGAAAAAAAAAACCTTATGGTCTTTCAACAATTCTTCAAGAAAATTTCATTCTTGTTGCACAATTATTCTCCTAAGTTTAATGAATAATTGATGAGAATATTACATCAACATTTGAATTTGTTTGTTTCTTCATGAGCTACCATTTGTTGTTTACCATTTAAGTTACCTTAAAATGAGATTTTGGTAATAACCCATGTAATTATCATAAATTTGCACTCAAAATTAATGTACCAAAAACTATATTATAAACTGGGACACATTTGAGTTTGAGGTGGGCATTCATTGACTGTACTGAACAATTAACACATAAAAAAAAGAAATATGATATATCTAAAGAGCAATGAAAGAACAAACTAGTGAAAGTGAAATACAATAAATGAGATCAGGAGATAGCAACCATTACCAATTCCAATTCCAATTACAAAATAAGCCCTCTTCTCTTCTCCCCCAATACAAACAGAAACCTCTCTCCCCACTATCTCACAAAGAATGCAACAGAAGAATGTTATATATATAGCTCAAAAACGAATACAACCCAATACATGGTCTCATAACCGTACAAGGGCTAAAATGGCAGCCTTATATAATATAATATATGTAGCCAAAATGTAACATCACAAAAAATTTAAAACAAAAAATAATAGAAACTTAAGAGTCAATTAATAGAGGAGTGTCTAGAGCAGCAACAAAGAGATGAAAGCCCATCCAAACACCAAGCTCCCAGCCATCTTTTGCAATGATAATATACTATCTACTCCACTCTGCAATAACAACAGTTTTTCAATAAGATTGTTAAACCCTATAATTAATTAATGACAAAAAATGTACTTAAATTAAATGGGTATGAAGACATATCACCAAACTCAATACCCATTATCAGAATTTGGGCCGTAATTGGGCCTATGAATCTCAACCTATAAATGCATTATCACCAGGATAAAAAAATGGCTAGTCCAAATAATAATAATGGATCTAGAATAGATCTAAGACCAAATAACAAGTAAATAAAAATTTTAAAAAATGAAAAAATAACATTTATATATATATAATATTAAAAAAGTTATTTTAGTGCACTTTTTGCTGGTGTATGTCTTATTATAGTTTCGTCCGCAGGATAACAAATATTTCAAAAATCTTAGTCCAGTGTTTCCAAACAGAAAACATATGAGAAACCAGAGTTAGTTACATTTTACTGCATTGCGCCGAATCCTTGCAGATATATGAAAAATTAGATATGGATCTAATAATGCGCATTTTAGAGTCAAGTCATTCGCGATTCGCGATGATAATGAATCAGAGAAGTAAAATGAAATACGTACCACGTCTGTGCCTGCTGGTCCTGGAGCGATTGAACCCAAACTTGGCGCCGGAGCTCCTGTTGGTGGTGCTGGTGGACTCAATCCCAACGGAGATGGAGCCTTGGCCTTCTTTTTGCTTGGAGCAGGAGCTATAGCTGGAACCAGAGCAGGAGGAGAGGCGAGAGGAGCCGGTGGTGGAGTTGCAGGAGGTGGAGGAGAAGCAGGTGGTGGAGTTGCTGGAGGAGGAGATGCAGGTGGTGGAGTAGCAGGAGGAGGAGAAGCTGGTGGTGGAGTGGCGGGAGGAGGAGAAGCAGGAGGAGGAGTGGCGGGAGGAGGAGAGGCTGGTGGTGGAGTGGCGGGAGGAGGAGAGGCTGGAGGCGGAGAAGCAGGAGGTGGAGTGGCAGGAGGAGGAGAAGCGGGAGGTGGAGCGGAAACAGGAGGAGGAGAAGAAGTTGGTGGAGATTGAGTTACAGGAGGAGGAGCAGAAGCAGGAGGAGGAGTAGAAGTGGTGGGAGTAGGCGGAGCAGGAGAAGTTGTGGGAGAATTAGACGGCGGAGATTGAGCCGCGACACCGGCAATAGCAATGCAAATCAAAGAAAGAAGGAAAATAGCCTTTTGATGCCTCATTTTAGTTAAAATGTCTCTTTCTCTTTTCTTTTTATTTATTTTTTTTTCTCTCTCACTGATCGCAAACACAATGGAGAGTGAGAGAGAGAAGTGAGGAACACAGCAGATGAAGAAACTGAATAAATAGAGAGAGCAGAGGTCTTACATTCTAAGGAAGGTTCTCAATATGGAGGGGGACCCACCATCTACCAAATAAATCTGGGGCGTCCGATTTTTCTCTTAATGGTGGGGCCTATGATTTGGTTTAATTTCTGGATGACACGTAGTCTATTGGCCTGTTTGCTTTTGCTTCGGATTTTATGTTCTACTACATATGGTTTTTTCAGGCAACTCTACTTTTTTAACTCATAATATAAATGTTGTTCTACAATTAAACCAAACCTAAAAAATCGTCATTTAAAATATACTTAACCTATAAAGTAATCATTTATTTCAAAAAGTATTAGCTCTTAATTCTGCACATATTCAAATATTTATGTTACTAAGTAAAAAAATTTTACGTGCAGTAAAAAATATTTTCTATGTTTTAGTTAAATCCCATAAAATAAACATAGACTTAGAAATCTAATAGATTAATAAAAAATGATTTTGACATGAATAATTCATTAAATTTTATGACACTCTAAAAAATTTATATTTTTTAAAATAATCTCTTTTAATTATAAATAAAATATAAACGTATGACACTCTATAAATAAAATGAATGTGAACATTTTATTTTTAAATTTAAATAATTAAAAATAAAATTTACTGTAAATTGAATTTATAAAATACATTTATTGTAAATGGACAATTTAATGCAATAACTATTCACAATTTCACTGAACGTGCCCTGAATCACATCCTTAATTTTGTATAAGAGAAAATGATGAACTTGGTTTTAAAATTAATTGTTTGGTAGAGAAGTACTTTAGAGGTGGAAAAAAAAAAAAAGAGTAGTTAAAAAAGTGGAGCCCTGTAGAGATGAGATGATTGTAAATGATTGTTAATGTAGGTCGTTAGAATGATGGGGTCCATTCTACTTTGGTTTATAAGTATGTACGTATGTGTGTTTATAGTATAAGCTTTTTATTATGATTATTTAATGTAACACACATTGTATAAATTGTTTCATTTTAGAGTATATAATATGATCGTATTGCAAAAGGATACTTCATACCAAGTTATATACATATAGTAACAAGGGATTAAAGAATGTTTTTGCTCCTTTAAAAGATATGTTAATTATAGCAATCGGAGAGATACTGTTTTGTAGGTAAAAGATGTGATGTAATTAATGTACATGTTTATGTTAAATTCAGAAGAAAAAAAAGACGTACATGTTTTGGCAAAAAATAAAGGTCCACCAATAAAATAATACTATTTTAACCATAGAATAATACAATAAAACGCTCTAATTAATTATATTATATGATGGGATATTATAGAGTTGTCAATCCTATTTATCATTTTATGATAATTATGGCGTAAAATGTGTTTTTCTTTTTTTTTTTTTTAACACAAACAAAAAGAAAAGAGTAATGTATAATGATAATTGGATTAAGAAGAGAGGAAACAGGATTATGATTAATGGACCCAAAATGCATGTGTGCTACATTAATAAGCATTATATTGACTGAGTTGGCAACTGGCAAAATGTAATTTGTACGCTAAGTTTTGGGAATAATCAGCCCAAATCTAGTTTGGTAGCATGTTTGGATCCACCGCCTCAATTCATGCATGGTGGGTCCCTTCCCTTGCCCTCCTGTCTCCTTCTCATTGGTTCTCATTTTGGTCATCATCAATAACAAAACAAGAGGCTAGTAATTCAATTTTTTCCCCTCCAACTCATTTCCTTTTCTTTTGATTTTCATTTTGCATGAAATTACAAGAGTATATGATACTTCTGTACCCTATTGTAACTTCAAAGATATTTATTAATCATAATTTTCATTTTATTATTATCATAATTAAGCAACAAACTGATATTATATAAATATATTAGCTTTTGTCCAAATGTAAATGAGAACCTTAGGTCTCCTGTGCAACATATCTCAGGTGTTAACCAAGTCTTATGTGGTGGTTCATATTTAATTGGGCCTTCCTTCTTTGATTTGAGGAAGTAGGAATCGTGTTTTGCCTATTTGAAAGATAAACTTTGGTAGCATATTAATCATTACAGTAGTACGATTATTCCGAATAAAAATATTCTAATAAAATTAGACGGTCAAGTCATTTCTACTTATGTTATAAGTGTGTTTGAGTTACCATCCTGTATTTACAAGGAGATGCACAAAAAATTAAATGCATATTTGGTGTCATCCTACTAAGGCAAGAGGGTTAGGGCTCCCTAAGCATAAACTTATTTAGTTACATGCAATTTGGTTGCTCTCCTTCAAATATTCAAATAGCTATGGATAAAAATTTTTTAATAAGTTGTTAAATATATTTGTTAGTGAATTTTAAAAATAAAATTGAAAAATAATTAGAAATAAAGAAGTAGGTAGTCTTCTAATAAGAACTAAGATACACTCAGTTTCTTTTCTTTTTTTTAAAAAAAAAAGTCTTGCCTTACTTAATTTAAAAACTTTTAAATGGATGCTTAATTAGTATAATAATCATCATTGTCAAACAGATAATGAGGAGTAATTAATAACGTTAATGAGTTCCAGCCGCAATCACTATAGTCAAGAGAGACAATGGGGTCAATAATATTTGGGGGAAGAAGATGATTAAATGGGTTGAGGTGTCTTAGTCAATTGCAAAGATTAATTAAAGTTTGCTTATGAACTAATCCAATGTTTAATTGGGTGCCCTGATCATCACTAGTACCTTAATCTTAGGAACCCATTTTACAATCCCATGAATGTGTTTTCAGTCCCATCTTCTTCTGCATTTCTTAGTTATTTTACAAAAAAAAAAAAAAGAAATTTTTTACATCATTAGATGATGACAACCCTTTTTCTTTAGCAAACCTTTGATATAAACTATAATTGTAAATAAACTCATCAGATGGGATCCACAAACAGAAATGAATTAATTTCTTCAGCCAAAATATTATGATTTTGATATTATTTAAATAAAATTAAATAGTTAAAATATAATAATTTAAATAAAAATCGAAAAATTTCATTGTTAATAAATTAGTTTTTTCTCTCTTAAGATGACTCTTTAAGAAAAAGTAGTAGTATGACATGTTAGTAGAAATTTATCTTTTAGTTGTGTTTATCTTTCAAGCAATAAAAAAATCTAATAATAAAATAAAATATATAAATTTCAATAATATTAATAATTTTGTAAGTTAATGATAATTTTGTAAGTTAATAATCAAATAAAATATATAAATTTCAATAATATTAATAATTTTGGGAAGTTTTTAAATAGACAGAAAGATTATCATGCTAAGTTTAACCATATATTAACCCTAATAATTTTTGTTCAGAACACTAAATCTATTGAATTTTGGTTTAATGTTTTTGAAATTAAAATGATTGGATATTTTGTTGCAATTAACGTAAGAATTGTCAAACTCAAACCTAAGAAATAATAGGACAAAAAAATAGCCTTTGCCAGTTGCCACACACAACAACCTTTTGTTGTGGTGACGAAACATTCTTTTAGGTAATAAATTATTTCATGGACAAACTTAATTAGGGAAATCTCTCTAATACATACTTAACAAGTGATTAATAAACCCTATTAGCAGAAATCTACATCAAGTATCCAATTTATAGTGATGTTTCCAGAAACATCTTATTGCTAGGCTATGTGGTAATCCCTAAATCAGTTTACTTAACATGTCAACTTCTATTTTAGTTAAAAGAAAAGTAGGGACTTCTCACCAATATGCACATCCTCAAAGAAAGTCTATATTGAGCTTGAAACACCAACTGAACCAAAAAAAATTTAGATTTATTTTATGAATTAATGTAGATTATTAATTGTATTATGCCCAATTAATCACATTTATAACAATTGGACCTTATTTGGATTTGGTCCTAATTACGGTGTCGTTTCTCCTTTTATAATATTCAGTCTATTTATCGAGAACTTTACTTATTATGTCCCAAAAAGTGCAGTGCATTAGAAGATGTCAAAAATTTTGAGATGAGATTAAAAAAAAAGAAATAGAAGCAGCAAAGGTTATTATATGCTAAAAAAAGAGAAGAGACAGATGATGCATATAAAGGATTCCTAATTCCTAATTCCTAATTCATATAAGAAGCGTAGAGTAAAAGGGAGTTTGGAGGGTCCCTGTTAGTTTAACCATCATTACAACATGATGTTTACTTAGTAGCCTCCTATTTTATTTTTTTATTGTGAAGGTGAAAAGTCAAGCAAAAACAGGAAATTCAGAAAGTTGATTTTTTTAACTTTTAATCAAATAAGTAAATTTTGAAATATTAGATACAATTAATTAGGAAAGAAAATAGATCCATGCAGCCTACAGTGGTTGCTTTTCTTATTTTTCATTTCGACTGTGTTTTACTTTTTTTTTTCCTTACCCATTATTCCGATGAATCTAATTATTGTATTATAATTTATTTTTTACAATTTGACTGATCTAATTAATAAAAGAGTACAAAACCCAGCAAAAGTAAATATAAAAGAAAATTCTTAAAAATTGATTTAAGTCATATGAATTATAAAATGAGTCCAACTTATTATAAACTCAAATTAATTGATAAATAAACTAATGGGTCATATGACCCATAATTCTCTACAAAGCATTTATATTTAGTATACACAAAATTGCTCAATCCAAAAGCCACACATTAAACCCACACAAAGGGTTAAGATCAGGACATGGACCTTCTATATTAACCAACCAAACATGGAAGGAGCAATAGATCATCTCCAAATGCAACACTTTTTATGATTTATGTGTCCTACATAATAGAAAGTGTGAAGCAATATGTAGATAAAATGTCTATGAGACAACTAATTTAGAATTTTCATCTCCAATGCAAACTTTTTACTTTATTTTTTTTTAGAATTATAATTTAATTTCTAACAAATCACAATTCACCATTAATTATAGATATTGTCTAGATGACTCTTTAGAAATAAAAGGTGAACTAGATAATGTGAAGTTCATGTAAATTTAAACATTTCTCCTAGAATACAACCGATGTTTGATGGAGGATCTCTTGACACCAATGAAGTTGCCGAAGGACGACCTTTTGGACTCTGTGTGAGTATAACTACTTCAACCTGTGCAAAGTGGTGGCTAGGTGGATGAGCTTCCGACTACAATAATGGAGGTTTGGTATTTTTACTTTTTTCTACAATAGGAAGAAAGGTTATAGAAATTGACTGCTTTCTTAAAAATCATTTTATTAAAGTTAGTTTTACAAACATATATGGAGAATTACTTTAGGGTCCTTATGTTTGCTATAATGCTCTAACTTCTTTGTTGACATTTCTCGGACAGATGATTTGAATACACTAGTTGACTCCCCTCAACCTAAGATTCTTTTGGTACCCTCATTGTTGTTGATCCATGGCTGTAAAAGAAGGAAAAAATGGGTCGAGATGTGGGTTCTAAATGGGTCGCAAAATTTTCAATGTGTTTTCTAATGTCTTCTACTCTTCCTTTTGATTTAAATTTCATGTGTTGTTATAGTGGATCTTGGGAGCTTAGTTTTCCGGTTAGAATTTGGTCATATTTTAGAATTTTTCAAAAGTTTTGTTTGAATTCAAGTAAAAATAATTGTGTTTTTGGATTCCTGCAAGCGATACGGTCATGATCGTATGGTTAATGATTAATTTCAATCAGTTTTGGGTATTTTGACGATTGGAATATTTCCTCTATGGTTGTCAAAATATTCCCTCTTCCAGTAACTTAATTGGTAAACAGATGGAAGGTCCAACCGCTTAATGGTGCCAAACTTTCATGACCCAAAAGCATATTTGGTGTAGGAACCTCAAAACATATTTTTAAAATATAGGGACCTGAGAGCATGTTATAGCAAAATATAGGGACAGCAGAGTAATTCTCTCCTAAAATATATTGCCCAAAATATTTCAACCAAATTGCTCAGCCCAAGCCAGATGCCGTGGGCTCATTATCAATGGACTAACTCGAACCTGAAAACCTTGAGTTGGCTTGAATTTGATGTACAAAAAATAAAAGCCCAATCCACCTCCTCCAATTTTGCCGCCCAAATTTCTGGAGCATGTCCTTCCCATATAACAAATAAGTCAATTGTACACCTTCGTATTGACCAAATTACCAAACCTCTATCCAATGAAAAAGCGACGTCTGTCTATACTTGAGGCTCATTTTAGTCATTTGATAATTTACTGAAAAAAGGTTGAAAATTAGATTGCTAACGCGGGCTTCTCTTTCCTACACTAAACCCCAAAACAACATCTATCTCTTCCCATTCTCTCAATCGAATATCCAAAACCAAAACCCTCTTCTTCTTCCACTGACCGAGTAACGTAACACAGACTCTCTCAATGGCGTTTTCTTCTGGAATTTTCTCCGCCCTCTTGCCTCTCCAACCGGTGTCGTTTCTCAATCCTTCTTCCTCTTCCCGGCTTCTGGCCGTGCTTCCTTCTGCTAACCTGCGGATGGTACGCTCCGTCACTTGTGCAACCGCGTCATCGCAGCAGCAGGAGCGGCGCCCTCGTGGTATCATGAAGCCCCGCCGTGTCTCCCCTGAAATGGCTGACCTTGTCGGTGCTCCGGAGATCCCTCGTACTCAAGCTCTTAAGCGGATTTGGGCTTATATTAAGGAGCACAATCTTCAGGTTTCTCATCATTTCATTTAAAATTTGCGTTTTTGTGATTTTGGTTGTGAAATTCTATTTGGATTTTGGCATTTTCCCATTTTTATATGTGGATAAGGCTAGTTTAGTGAAAGTAAATGTTGGCTGTGTTTGAACTGTATATGCTAATGAATTGAGGGTTTTAGGTGAGTTCGGTTTGGTGCTTCAGAAGGTCCTTATTTTATGTTAGAAAATGTGTTTTGTTGTTACCCCAGATGAATTTGACTGGACTTGAACTGTATTTTTAATATGCATGTTTCTTCTTTGGCTTTTCATTTCCTCGTTTAAGATTGCTTTTAAACAATATTAGATCATGACTGATATTCTTACAATTATTTTCCCTTGTTTGAAAATTTTTAGGGCATAGATCTTTTAGTTAAGTTTTAGGGGTAGATTATAGTGCCGAACTCTATACTACTGTTTATTATCTTGATTGACTTGCGATGCTCCGTTCTATTGGTGGATGGATTTTTCTTTTCTGATAAGAGCATGGCTGGCATCTCTTGTGCTTTTCTGCATTTGGCTTTAAAAAAGCACTTATTCTAAATATTTTACCGCTTTTTTTAAAAACCGCTTAAAAGCCAAACCAGAAAAAAAAAAAAAAAAGCCTAGACCAGTAAATGACAAGTTTGTAAGTTAAAAATTGCTTAAAAGCAGCACTCACTAAGTACTGGAGGAGGAAGGAGGGGGGGGGGGGGGGGGGATAAATACTTTCTGGTTAACAATGTTCTTGATTGATAGTTAAAATTTGCAAATGTGAGATGCTAAGCTAAGTATTGTAGTCTGTGGGACGCAGGGAATCTTGCGGCTGGCATGCCATTTTGCCTCTCCTTTTCAGGGACTTGCATTTTAAATCTCTGGCTAAATGTTTTTTGTTACATTAGTTTGGTGTTTATATAAGAGGCTTAGTCAAGTGGCTTTAAAGAAGGAAATGTGATTACTTCTAGCTAGAGAGAGCACTTTATGATGATGAGATTTGCCAATTTGCAGTAATCAGTCTTGCTTCTCAGTTGTTTATGTTTCAAGTATATGCATTGCGTTACTACTTGTATATATCTTTCTTCTATGTAGCAATATATTATTATTGAAATGGCATGATATATTGTTGGGATAATTTGATACAACCCTGTTTCTCTTGCTCTTTCTAGGATCCAAACAACAAGAAGATCATAATCTGTGATGAGAAGCTGAAGAAGATATTTGACGGAAGGGACAGTGTTGGATTTCTTGAAGTTGCAGGGTTGATTAGTCCTCACTTTCTCAAATAAACAAGGATGGTGGATTTTGGGATTGGCTTTTTTGTGCGCCAGCAATCATTTTGGGTGATGGTGGAAGGCAAGTTGTTGCTTCCTGCAATTAGTAATGTTTTGAAACTATTAGTGATGGGTAAAAGGCAACTTTTTTTTTTAGTGTTTATTCCTCTAATTCGTAGGCTTTTAATCAGGATATTATTATTAGGGATCACCACTTAATGGTTTGTTAAACATCCTTAACTTTTGGTTAAATTATATATCAAAGTTTTAAGTCTGGGTATTATTTAGTAAATTTCATTTGCTGTATATATCTTAAGAATTATATCTGAACCTTGTTGACTGTAAAAAATCTGAAACAAGAAGCATCCATTCCCTTAGGTTGACTAAAGAGAAGTTGGAAACCTGGAAGTTTTGTATTTGTCTTACATTTCCCTTGAGCATCCATGTCTATTCTTTCAGGAACTTCTATTCTTTGGAATTTGTTTACAGGGGAGAAGAGAAATAAACTTGGAATTTTTTTCTTTAAATTACTTTTTCCATGATAAAGGAAGAATTAATAGATAACATGTTTAAATTTCGATCTGTTATGGCTATTCATACTATTTCATATATCAACTACTCAATTCCAATTCAACATCCAAATCAAAACCCATAAATCCATATCTCCTTTTAATTACAATAGACAATCAAAATATCAAAATTATTCATAGTATGTTGGAAGACTATTCAAATTATTCATAACTTGAACTAAACATAGTCTGTGGAGATAATAACCATTTGGCCATTCTCTATGGTTTCTGATTCTGTAAAGTATGTGGTATATATGAAAACAAATATTCCATCGACAAACAGAAAGGAAACGAGCATATTAACATCTCACATCTCTTAAATTCTGCATATTAATAGCATTAATCAATGAACAAAATCCAACAGAATTTAAAAACATCAAACACTTGCTATGCAATAGTCATTTCTACATACATATACCTCACTTCATTCTCATTACACAAACAAAAAACATGGTGACTATAGAAGAAAGATACTCACAATCATCTCATGTTATGGCGATCAATTCAGCAACTAGGATTCACATCAACGACTTACTGGAATGGCAAATTGAACAAGGAAAGCTAGAGAAGCTATCACCCCGGTCTGGCCTGCAACTATGTTCTAAATTGGCTACATCAAAAAAATTTGAAGAATTTGAACATATATCATTAAAATCACTTACTACTACTTCCAATGTATGAAAATCCATAGATTCTTATGTTTGAATGATCTTATATTAAAATTCCTAAAAAAATAATGGTTTTTATTGTTTATAGAAATCAAAACTGAAAAAGACAATTAAAATCTGATGTTTCTCCAACGATACCTGCAATTGAGCCCTAACATCCACTATTGTCTTTGTGACCAAATCTACTTCCTTGGTAGATATCTGGCTATCTAAAGCTTGTATTTGGAGTGGCACATCTCAGAATTTTAAAATTTACAAATAGAAAGTGCATATATCATAAAAGAGAAAATAAATGAATCATAAACAGTAAATAAACGCATTGTAAAATAAAAAAAAAAAGAGTAAATATGTTATAAAAGGGGAATAAACGAATGATAAACAAACAAAATTAGTAAAAGAAATTACTTAGTTAACTTTAAATAAAGTTGAGAAAAAGTAATGAAGTTTCCATAAATTTATAAGGGAATTACGAATTATGATAAGTAAAAATTAGCCAAGAATAAATATCAATTGAAGTTAAATGTTTAATAGTTAAACTTTAAAATATAAAATGATAAGAGTATTATTTGAGAATCGGAAATTTAAGAAAACAAAAGTAATATTAGCAAAATAAACATTTAATTTAAAATGGTAATTGAGTTCGTAAATTTAAATTTAAATTAAGGGCCAATGGACTTAATTAAATGTACTCGGGACATAGTAAGCCAACAATAAGCTGAGTGATAAACTTACAAAAGGATTAATTGGTAATTTGAATTGAAAAATTATTATGGTTTACTAAAAATTCCTAGGGTACTTCATAAAATTTTCTGTAGGCCATTATATAAAAATGATTTGAAATAACTTTTCAAACATTTTTTTTACATATATTTTTAATAAATAAAATTTATGAAAAAAATTTCCTAAAAAATACTATCGCAAAACATACATAATTTCAGAAGACAATTATTAAAACATTTTCATAAAAATAGTACTTTAAAAGGTATGTACATAGATCTCATTTTGCTTATAATTTTTTTTTCGATGGTACACGTTCACGCGTCTCACGTGCTTTTTCCGTAAAATTTTTATTCACTAAAAATTGACGAAATCGGCTATTATATAATTTGTAGTGTTTACGCCTATTTTTCGTTAAATTTGAACATTATAATTATTAAATATACCATATTAACTAAATTTAATAATTTAGTAATTTCTTTGGACTTTCTTAAATATTTTCTAATAATAACTTTTAATTATTTTTCTCAATCAATTTTGATAATTAAATTTCCAAGTAATTAAAATTCAAATAGTATTTATAGAAAGGAAATTTTCCATAGTACTTTTTTGTTTTTGCAAATATTTAGGGGAAAGTAAATTTCAGTTATCACAGAATTACCGAACCGAATCAATTCGGTAATCGAAAATCAGTAATGGTAATTTACCGATTGGTAATTGGTAATAACCGTTGGTATTCGGTAGCAGTTTCGGTTAGCAATTCTGACAGTAAAAAGATTTATCGAATTACCGGAAAAAATCGAATATTTTACTCCTCAAAACTACGTCTGACAGTTTCGGTTAGCAGACGAAGGTAGAAGAAAAATTGGGAGAGAAGTCCAAAAAATTGAAGAAAAATCAATAAGCACCCTTTGAATTTGAGAGTTTTAAAGATAGGGTTTCTGGGAAATTTTCTAGAAATTTTGTTTAGGGTTTTCAATTTGGGATGTTTATGGATTTCTTTATTATTAGGGTTTTTCTTTTTTTTTCCTTTTTATAAACAATTAGGACCTCTGATTTCAAAGTCAATTCGAAATCGGAAAGGAAGTTTAATTTCTTCCTTGCTTTATTGTTTAATTCTGTTGTCTGCTACTGTTTCTTTATGAATTTTCGTATCTGTTCTTTGGTTGCTGTTAAGACTTGTCTCCACTTGTTGCCTTGTGTCCTAAAGAAATCAGAAACGATTTAGTAAGTTGGTTAAGATTTGCTGTCTTTGCTCATTGTTATTGTTGTTTTTGGCTTATTGTGATGCTATGATTTTTCTTATTTGAAGTTATTTATTTATGTTTTTGTGTTTTGAATATTGAATTGAATGTGAATGTATTTTAATGGTTCGGTAATCAGTATCGATAATGAAACTAAAACATTTTAGTTATCGACATTATTTGGTATCGGTAATGGTGATTATAAAATGTTAATCGTTTAACCGATTATCGATAGTTTAGTAACAGTAATCGATAACCGTCCCGACTTAGATTTTGTATAGTCACAGAAAAGTTCTATGAACTTATTGCAAAACACCCGTCAACGGAGTGCTCCATTACAATTTTTTCCTTTGAGATAATAATATTAGTAGTATCATTTAATAAAAAAAAATCATATTTATTTTCAAAAGAAATAAATTGAGTTAGGCTTCCATATAATAGACAAACAATTGGGTTGGTGGAAATCTTACTAAATTAGAGCTGTTGTAGAGTAAGCACGTGGCACCGACAATCATATGAAATTTCGATTTTGTTCATGTAATGGAAGGAATAAGTGGTCGTAATGTGACTCGGTGTCGTGTAAGACTTTGTAAGGACCAAAATTGAATATCATTTTTTATTTCTTCTGTTCAGAAACGTGATTAATATTTTTTGTTTGCACGGCGACTTTTAATTAAAATAACTGTAGTTAGCCTAAATTACTTTATTATCCCCTCAGGTAAAAGAAAAAAAACATTTCTATAAATCAACAACCACTATAAACAAATTAAATAAATTCTTTGACTATGGTTTGTAGGGGCGAGTATTCAGCCAATTTTAGTAATTTTTTGCAAACTCTTAACCAAATGGCCGTATTTGTGATTTTTCTTTTCCCTTAAGCCGAATTGGATAAGCAAGTAATGGAAATCCAAGCTGTGAAAATTGCTAAAATGGCTAGATTGAAATCGATATTTCTATATATCTATATATATAGTTTAGAGCACATCAAAAGGCTTAACACACTGCATCTTTAACAAAACTATTCATCTTGCTCCTTTCCCATTTTCAGATCAAACAATCGGTGTGTTTTTGCAACCTAACAATGAATTGGTGGTGGGCAAGAGCTATTGGCGAAGCTAAGGCAAGTTCAAATTTTACTTCTTTCCTTTATATTTGTTCATCAAACTCATATTTTCTCTACTGTTAAACAGAACAAGATTAATGAAGATGGTGGACCAGTTAATTACCAAAGTGTTGCCCTTGTTGTTGGAGTCACCGGCATAGTTGGTAATAGCCTAGCTGAAATTCTGCCGCTTGCCGAAACCCCAGGTGGCCCATGGAAGGTCTATGGAGTGGCTCGCCGTCCCAAACCCATTTGGTTTGCCGATCGTTCCGTAGAATACGTTCAGTGCGATATCTCAAATGAAGAAGAAACCTTTCAGAAACTTTGTAATCTGACAGATATAACCCACATCTTCTATGTCTGTTGGACAGCCAAATCTTCAGAAGCAGAGAGCTGCAGCGCTAATGGCACCATGTTCAGAAACGTTCTCAAAGCTGTGATCCCAAATGCCCGACATTTGAGGCATGTTTGTCTACAAACAGGGCTCAAGCATTATACGGGTCCATTTGGGTATTTTACGCCCCATGATAATCCGTTCCATGAAGATCTTCCAAGGCTTGACGGGATAAATTTTTATTACACACTTGAAGATGTGATGTTCGACGAAATTCGGAAGACAGAGGGAGTGACATGGTCGGTTCATAGACCAGCAGCAATATTCGGATTCTCGCCGTTGAGCTTCATGAATTTCATGTCGACTCTGTCTGTTTATGCAGCAATATGTAAGCATAAAGGGCTTCCTTTAATCTTTCCTGGTAATCGGACGGCGTGGGAGGCATATCGGATTGCGTCAGACGCAGATTTGATTGCAGAGCATGAGATATGGGCAGCAGTGGAACCACTTGCGAAGAATGAAGCATTCAATTGCAGTAATGGGGATATATTCAAATGGAAGCACATGTGGAAGGTTTTGGCAGAGCAATTTGAGATTGAGAATTATGAATTTGAAGAGAAGGAAAATAAACCAACCATAGCAGAGATGATGGAAAATATGGAGGAAGCTTGGGATGAAATTGTTCAAGAAAAGGGATTAGTGCCTACAAAATTAAAGGAAGTAGGAACTTGGTGGTTAGTAGATTTAGCATTCAAAGGGCCAGGGTTTTTGGACAGCATGAACAAGAGTAAAGAACGTGGCTTTACTGGGTTTAGAAACACCACGAAGTGTTTTATACATTGGATTCAGAAAATGAAAGCTGAGAAGATTGTTCCTTAGATTAGATTTGATGATGGGTTGATCTTATTTTGTGTTGTTCTGATGTTGGTAATAAGTATCTAGTTATTTTGCTTAGTACTGCACTTAGAAATGGCATCTTTCATTTCCAGAAGCTTGTTTCCTTCAGACCCAAATCAGTTGTTCAGTTGTTTGTTCCACAGTTTTCTAGTGCTTTTTTTTTTTTTTTCTGTTGTTGTGAATAAAATAAGTTGGATCACAGATTGGGATTTTACTGTTATGTTTAGATCTGTCTATGTTAATGTGTTCTGTTTAATATTTTAAGTTCACATTTCGTTGGAAAATAAAAACAAAAGAATAGAAGCAACAGAAAACTGACCACTTGAATCTATTTTAACAGTTAATGCAGAGCTGTATGTTTGTCAATTAACGTCTCCAGCTAGGCCAATTCAAAGGATGGTCAACTCAACCTTGAGAAAATGAATTTTTGTTAGATTCATGATCAGGATGGCCGAATAAGACGATTTATGTTGCCAGAACACCAATTTTTGGCCCATTCAAAAATGGGTAAAATGTTTGTCTATAATTATATATTGCTGGTTCATTTGTAGGCTTTAGTTCATAAACATAAAGACATATGCTTAGTACAAAACAAGAGATACTATATCGTTAACAATACTAAAAAATGAAAAGACAAATTTGCATACTTGTCTGTATGGAAACTGAAAATAACTCATATTAAATTTTTTGCCTCTATTTCCCACTTCCTTTGTTCTCGTGTGAATATGGTAATCATTTCGATGAACAAGCCAACTGAAAGTATAGGCAGTATGGATAAACTTGAAACAAATTATCAGGCCAAATTCCTCAATCTATTTCTGTCTTACATTTCCTTGGCAACTTAAACTTGTCCTATAACAAGCTTGTAGACAAAATTTCATCAAGCACTCAAATTGATGGATTTGATGCATCATGCTTTGCTGGGAATAAACTTTGTGGGTTCCCTCTGAATAAGACTTTTCTGGCGCCGGTGAAGGAAATGGAGGAGGAGAAGATGAGTATGATAAGTTTTATTGGAGTGCAATGGTGTATGGATTTGTGGTTGGTCCTACCATGTTTAGTAGGAAATGGAGGATTATTAACATTTCTGAACTGAGTTTCCGCAAGAATAAATGAAACAATAGTGCCATAAGTAAAATTGTTCGGTAATGAGACAGATATTTAACAGTGAGAGCGTCTTAAAACAAACATCAGATGGAGTAAAAAGATAAACTAACAATGAACTACAATTTTTTCAAGTTAGAATATAAAGCAAGAAAGAGCAAAATTGGTGCTATATCTATAGTCTGTATTCATAAATCAGCAACAAAATGAAAGAAGAAAAAAAAAAAAATTGAGGTTAGATCTTCACATGGAAAAAATCTAGCTTTTCTCTCTGTTTTCAACTCCCCCAATTTCCATCCAACCAACAAGAAATGAAAAAATTAAAAAAGAAAAAAACCCTTATCTACATGACCCTGTACTCTTCTTCCCCTTGTTTCAAAACCAGCATCAATGTGCAAAAGCCATATTTGCATATCTTTGTATAACCTAGAAATCAAGAAAGTCAGTATCACCCTTTAAAATATAATTTCATCAAAGTGTATGAAGGAGATCGTTCTCTACTTGAGCTGCATTTCGAGAGAAAATGTCGACAGGAGCATTGGTGCACCCAATAGTATTGCACTTCAATCTACCATTTGAGGAGCCTTTCTGGTGATCAAGATAAATTACGACCACAGTAATATCATCGTGAAAGTGTCGCCTTATACCCTTATCTATTTTCTTTATATCATCGTATCTCATTTCACGTTTCTTTGCAGCCTCATTAAGAGCAGCTCTGACCAATCTCTTAGCAATCCCCTGCAATTACAAAACAACCAATAGAATAGTCAGCAAAGCCACTAAAACTTGCCCAACCTAAGTAAAACTTGAACCAAACTTCTATGTTCCCATTTGAGAATTACTAATTCGGGGAAGGGAAAATGGGGGATTATAAATTGCCTAATCATGTATCTTAAATGTCAAAATTGGTTAAAGATAATGAAAAATAAGAGATGAAAGTACGTAATCACTCACAGCTCTTGGGTTTTTAAAAACAATATCCACAGCTGCTTCATCACTCAGTTGTTCCCAAAGACCATCTGAAGCAAAGATCAGGAACATGTCCTGTGGTCTGAGCTCTCTAATGATTATTGAAGGTTCTGCTGTCATTACAGCCCTTTTCAAAGGAACTGGGTTTCCAAATTGCTGGAAAATGGGGTCTCTATTAAATTCGGGTTTCTTCAGGTAAACATCCCCAATAGACCTTGAAACCTGAAAAGATAGTCATATCAGTTAAGAATTCTAAGGTATATATTTAAAAACTACCAGTCTTCCAACTAGAATCCCTCTACTCTAGTGCTAATTATTAAAAACTAATCATCCTGAACTTTTCAACTGCATCAATTGGCCGTAAGACATTAGAAAGAAATTAACTGATGGCAACTTACAAAAGTAAGACATACAATACAACTACGAAATTATAAGTCAGAGAGCTCAACTTAGGATAGATGAAATAAGGACATGGGGTACTGAATGCTTACAAAGGAGTCATCTTCATGGGATAGTCACCCCAGTTATAACTCACCACATTGTAAACAAAGAGCAAGTTTTTAGTGGCAATTGGAGTGATGACTACTTGCTTATCACTCCCTAAACGTAAGAACTCCAATCAGCCAAATTCTTACAATTTATATAGCAAAAGTAAGTAGAAAATGAATTGAGTAAATTATACCTGGATTATGCCCTTGATTCTCCAAACTCCACGGGTATACACCACAATATGAGAATCATCAGGATGGAGAGCCTCAACTTCCTTTCTAACTTCCTCAATAGCAACATTGTGATCCATTGATAAACGCTCGGCTACTACTGGTTTTTTCTTATCCTCATAAACTCTCCGGCCAAGCACAGCTCTTGAGTCCCCTAAATTTGCAACATATAGTACATCATCAGCAATAGCACCAACTAAACAGCATGATCCAACAGAAGCAATCTGTGGCTTCACTGGCAATGATCGCTTCACTAAATGACAAAATTCCTCCTCAGTTGCATTAAATGCCTTCTTTATAACATCTGCTGATAATCCTCCTTGTTCTTTAGCAAATTCTGAAAATTAAACATACAAATTAGCAACAGAAACATAAAAATACAGGCATGGGAAGCTCGTCCCATTTTTAATCTCAATTTTGTTTTGATTATCCCAATTCCAGTATTCTTATTCTTAAGAGGTATCAAATGATCAGTATTTTACCAACACGCAATTCAAAAACATAAAAATCATTTTCACAATATTCAAAACAAGCTATAAATTCATACATGCACTGTAGTAGTACAGTCATCATATCATGTGTAAAAAACAACTAACTAATAGATTCTGTCAAAAGCAAACAGTTTGATAAACAAAACTCAATAAAAAAAAAAAAAAAAAAAAAAAACAGAGCGTTAATCACAAAAAAAAAAAAAGGCAAAGAGAATTACTCTGCATAAAGGGGAACAAATGTTTATTAACAAATCTAGAAGCTTCAGGACCGCCATGACCATCATAAACGCCAATATAAGTAGCAGAAGGAGACGTATACACTTGGCTCTGATCTTCTAAATTAGAATTCGCTTGAACAACAGCAATAGAGTAATCACCAGAGGCATGCTGTTTCAAATCTGTATGCCACAAAAGCCCATCGCCGCCACCTGGTCGCCTCCCAAAGCAGCGTTCAAGGGGCCTACAGCAAGAACGCAACATCGCCGGCGGTGGATTCTGGTATTGAAATCGTAATAATAATAATAGATAAAAGAACGGTTTGCAGTTTTTGGGTATTAGGTTGAATTTTGTGATTGGTGAGGTTTTTGTGTAGAAGTGAGAAAAGAAAAAGTGCGTGGGAAAAGGAAGGAAAGAAAGAAGGAAAGAAAGAGATGCCGCGTGAGGAAGAAGACGACGACTCTTTCTTTCTCTCTCTGTTGCTTTTATTACTGTCTACTCTACGCGTTTAAAGTAAATTCCGTTACTTTTCCTTTATATATATTTAAATTTAATATTTTTGTTTTCAAATTTTTATTTTTTTAAACTAAATAATTCTATTTTCCATTAAAAAATGCTAATTTTTCATTACTGCGTTAATTACGTGTGTTGAAATTCCTAAAAAAAACAAAAAAATACGTATGTTGCAACAAAATTAAATATAGTGCACTTAACTTATTATGTAACAGTTTTTTTTTTAAAAAAAAAAATCTAAAAGGAAGTTATATGATTGGCATTTTCCTAAACGAATTTCGTTATAATAAATGAGAAATATATATTCCTAAGAATCAAAAGGATTTGATTCGTTAATTTCATTTAAATTAGATAAAAAAACAATTAATTCCGTTTTAATCATTGTATTGAAGAGTGATTAATTATTAAGTTAAAAATGTTAATTAACAAACGTTCAAAGAATGAAAAGGGTAGGAATAAAAAATAAAATAAAATAAAATAAAAAAGGAAATAAGTTGAATAAAAATGAAAATTGAAAATTAGACAGACAGCCAATGGATTTGGCGCTGACTGTATTCACACGTGTAGCTTTTATCTTTCATTTTTGCTTACATTGGATTTTTTAATACTCCCAATTACCGCCTAATTTATGTATTTCTCTTTCTTTTAAATCTTCTAATTTAATTTTTACTGGAAAAACAAAATCTTCTAATTTTAATTCGCTAATCATTTGTTTTGGTCTTTCTTTTACGAGTCACTTCTTTTGATAATTTAGATTAGAAAATAACCATAAACTATGAGTGTTTATAAGAGACTTTTTTAATTTAAGTGAGGTCGAGTTTAAAATTTAAAATCAGAACTTTATTTTTTAAAAATGATTTATCGGCTCGAACGAGAATTAACACTCGATGATATCTAAAAAAAAACATAATACTAACAATTTTTTTAACCTTAAAAGTATAGTACTAGCATTTATTTGTGTTAAGTTTGAAGTTGTACACTCTTTCTATAAATAATTTAAATACCTCTTAAATTAGTCTTGTAAAATTTAGGGACTAATTGGTAAATAGGATAACAAAGATTTATTTCTTCCTCCATTTTATAACCTCTTTCTCCTTTTTTAAACTTAGAATAATGAAACTTTGAATTGTAAATCCATCTTTTATTGTCTTTAAGACTAACAAAAATTTCTCTTTTTTGTTTTTTTTTTTTTAAAAAAAGAAGACTAACATAAATTTCAAATGATATGTATTTAGCAAAATATCTTGATTTTAACTATAAATTAATTTTTTTATAGCATTCATTTTAAAAGTAATTTTTGACTTTTTAAATAAACTAATCCCTTAGTGTTTATCCTTTAATTAAACATTTTGTAAACAAATAAAAAATGCAATTAAGAGTTATTTAAATAATTAGTGGAGATTGACTATTAGAAATTGTATGGATGATAATAAAAAAAAAAGTATTATATATATTCTCATTTCTTCCAAGGATTTAATTTGAAAATTTGAACACAACAAATGAACATTTGATATTATGGCAACTTGGAGTTTTTAATTTAGAAATGAAGTGGTGAGTGAGTATGGCAACTTGCAAAAATCGAATTGTTCTTATATTATTCTTCTCTTTCCCACATGCACCAACATTGGATATATTCATACAGAATCACTCACCAATTTGGCAAATTCTCATTTTCTAAATATTTTTAAATGCTACTATTTTTCTTTAATTTTAGTGTAATGGATTTTAATTTTTTTTTAAAATTATATTCCAACCGTTTTATTTTATAGACACAACTATTTTTACACTCATAAACATCCACAGGTTCAACTAAAAATCACAGAACAATTAATGCACTCAACAATCTCTCTCTCTCTACAATTTCTCCCATTATAATCAAACTCTTGAACTTTGGATCAAAGAGGTGGTGTGTTGGCTATTTAAGTGTTTGACTCTGATATCACTATTGGATCTCATGCTACCATCATTCCTAATAACAATTATTCTCCCTAATAACAATTATTCTCGTGCAAAGGGTTACTCAAGACATTTTTTAAAGGGAAGAGAAATTTAGGTTTTGAACTAATTCTTGTTTCTCACTTCCAATAATTAAAACGTACAACCTTACAAAGCTAAAATTTGAATTAACAACATATACGAATTGAATCACACTACAAATTTCTAATCACTAACAGTAAAATATTCTCAAAATTTTCGTGGGCCTTATCACTCCAGCAACCTTATCGCTCCAAAAATTCACACTAGGCAGACTCTTTGTTGTTAATATTCCCCTGCAAACTGAGTAGGCATAGTTTGTTTTGAAAATATGGAAGGGCTTCCTTAGTTAAAGACTTTGTAAAGATGTCTGCAACTTGGTTGTCAGAGGATACATATTTAGTAATCGAAAATCCTAGTGCAATGCTCTCTCGTAGATAATGATAATCCAATAATGTGTTTACTGTGAGTATGATAAACAAGATTTGATAGTCATGTATTGTAACAACCTAACTGTTAACGCTCGATTTTTGACCCCCGAAATCGAAAAGAGAAACGTTTAAGGAAAAAGAAAGTATATTTGTTTTATTTTTAATTTTTCCTTATTTTGTAAAAATTGGGAAAATGGAAAAATTATTAGAAGAAAAAAAAAAGAGAAAAGAAAAAAGAAGAAAAAAAAAAGAAAGAAAAAATGTGTGAAAGAAAAGAAGAGAAAAAGGAGAGATTTGGGAGAAATTTGAAGAAAATATGAAAATTGGGAAAAAATAAAAGAGAAAGGGCAAAATTGAAGGAAGGAAGAAAGAAGAGGGGTAAAAAACAGAATTAAAGAAAAAAGAAGGAGAAAACCGAAATAGGGGTGAATCGAACCAAAATTGGTTCGGTCCAATTCCCCTTCCCCTTGGTTCCA